>JAVHNC010088050.1:13476-23578 GCA_034782935.1 Micropsitta keiensis | reverse complement strand
CTTTTCTGATGCCTGTTATATGATGGGGAAAAAAAAAAATAAAAGGAAAGATAACCCAGTTATTCCCCAGAATGATTAGCTTTAAATTGATTACTCAGACTGATTCTTCAGGAACTGCGATATCCCTGTAATTGATACAAGTGATGGGGAAGACAAATAGTGAAATTATGACTGCCTGCTTCAGTAATAGCTTATAATTTACCTGAGACATAAGACCTTACCTGTAAACATCTGTAGACCTTCATTCTATTCCATCACACCACAGCTAAAGTTAATGTTATATCAGCATAAGTTAGCACCGGTGCCACAAAAAGCAGAAAAGTTATTTTCCTGTACCTGGCTGCTCCTTCCTGCCCCTGTGTATGGCAAAGCTTTTCAGAAGTAATGGTGCAACATGATACTGGAAAATATTTTTTTCTTTTGTGGGATATTTTAAAGCTAGATCTGTTTTCCTGACTGGTTCATTGTGTATCTAAAAAAGCCCTGTGCTAATGTTGGGGGGAGGGACTGCTTAAATTGCATCAGTGCCCATACCAAAAGAGAAGTACCTCCTGGCATTGTGTTAGTTAGATACTGTCTCAGTTATGCTGGTATTTTTAATGTATTCTTATGGAAATATATGTGTGAGGTTGTGTGGTTTGTTTTGGTTTAATTTAGAAGGCAAGGCTTTTGCATTGCCACTCATCTCTGGCATTGGTATCTTAGTTATGTGATTGCCTGAATATCACGCTGCTGTAGGGGGTATGATTGAATTCTTTTGAAGGTGTTGAATCTGGAGACTGTATCAGGCTCATCTCACTTTTGGTGTCTGGGGAAATCTGGGTTTTATCTATCTAGTGGCTTTCTGCTCTAAAGGTGTTACTTGTTTTCAAATGTCGTCTGCTTTGCTCTCTTGGAAGCTAATCTACCTTCAAACACTGGGGTCTCCTTGCTGAAAGTATTTCTGTGAAGACCTAGCTAAAACTTAGAATTTCCAACACAGGGAAATTCTGACAAACAGGATTTGTTTGTGTTTGGGGGGAACAGCAGAAGACAATGGGGCTTTTTCTTGGTGGAAATTAATTGAAATTAACTGACAGTAGAAATTCTCATCTTGGCTTTTTTTGGGGAATCTTGAAGTTGAGCTGAAGTTTGATACTTTAACCTGAATTTTGCCTCTGTGTCGTCTTCACGGTGCTGTCATTTAGGAACCCCAGTATATTATTTACCCAAATGAGCCAGGATCTTTCCTGCAAGCAGATAGGAGGCATGCTTGTATAATGTGAGGAATTGCATCCTCTTCTGAGGAAGGGCTTATCATCCTCTGAAAAGAGTGGGAACTTTAGGAGCCTGGAGAAGAGGCCATCATGTCAACTTTTGTAGGAAAAGGAAGTTAAATTGGTTTTGAATTGCACTAAAGCAGAGTGCATTGAGGTGTTCCAGCTCAGATCAGACAAAGATTGAAAAAGTGGTTTTGTTGATTGGAGAAACTTTCAGAAGAACTGAAATTCAATGGAAACGTTGATATAATGAAAACTGCCTTACTGATAAGAAAAGACTTTATTTGAAAAATTCCTAACAACATTTAAATTTAAAAAGTAGTTATCTTTATGTAGCCTATACTTTCCAAAAGGCCTCTGTAACCCTGACTTTAAAGTGTCACTGCTCTGAATGTAACTGAACATAGCAGCTACTGCTCCAGTGCAAATACTTGATCTGCTGATAGCCTTGGCTTTTCCATAAAGCTTCTTTATCCTGTTGTCAATGGAGTATCAATCTCCATCTTTCTACTTCTTAAAAAAGTATACTGAGTGGCTTTTGATATAAGAAATGCTCTACTGGACTAGCCTGAAAATCCACCTAAGCAGTGTCCTGTCTTGAAATGACAGTAGTGAATGGATAAAAAAGAATAGACAGCACAGAGTGACTCTTTCTTTGGCATACCCTTCTTGTTACAGGGAAACTAATTTACGAACTTCCTGAGCTACAGTTTGCATTCAGTATTTAGCAAACTATAACGAACCTATCATAAATTTGTCTAGTCTTTCCACTATGTGTTGTAGCAGTATGTTCTGCAACTTGGGTTTATGTTTATTCTTTTTTTTCCCACTAGGTATCCTCTGCTTTTTGTTGTTGTTGTTATGGGAAGTATAGGAAATATTTGCTATACATTTTCTCATTCATCATTTCATGTATGTCTTAACCTTGTTCATCTCCTCCCCAGACTGAAGAGTCAGTCTACTTAGTTTTTCCTTCTTTGGAAACAGTTACAGTCTTCTGATAGCTCTTGTTACTTGAGATCACCTGCTCTGAAAGAAAGATGGAGAGACAACTGCACATGTGATGTGGGTAGTATTCAGGTTGATACCATTTAGTATTTGAGAAATTCAAGCAAACTGCAAAAAGTTTATTATTGTGTTCTGGGGTTTTCCAGGCTGGAAAAAAGTCTGATCCACAAAGCACAACATTTTCATACTTGTGATGAGCTGTTTAAAGAAGAAGAGCCCAATGGCACTGGGAAGGAAAGAAAAAAAAAAAAAGATGGTGCTTTAGATGTATTTCTGAGGGGAGGTGGTGAGAGCTGTTAGAAAAAGGGTAAGACAAAAGCAAACTCAGGCAGACACTGTTCCTTGGAAAGATCTGTCTAGAGCCTTTGAAATCTAAAGCCTGGTTCAGCAGAGGGTTCTGTTTTACATGTAGTGTAACTCAACTTACCAACACTTGCAAATAGCAGGAGTTCAAAAATTAAGCCCCTCAGAGTGCCATCTGTTCTAGGAAGTTGGACTGTAAAGTTATTTATCTTGCCTGTCAATCCCCACCCATATCAAACATGAGCATTTCTGTCCCATAGACACTTAAATTTTAAATACAGTCAGCAGAACCTTAATTTCAGCTGTTAGTTTAGGAAAATCTTGAAGGATTTATCTTTAATTCCGGATATTACCACTCTGGTTCATCAGAGCTGGCTCCAAGCTCTTTGATAAGGAGAATAACAGCAAATCGTAGTACTTGCTGTGTAGGACAAGTAAATCCTCTCCCCCCGTAATTGGTAACAGTTAAAAGAATTGTCAATTAACATTATTAAACTGACAAATATTACTACAAAACATACTACCATGGTTAGTAGCTTCCATCCTATTTCTCTTAACTTTATCTGTCACACTGAATTTATCTAAATTTGGTTGCAACTTTTAATAGGATTTTTGTTTAAGACTTGATATCTTTTTCAAGTAAGAACTTACTCCACTTTGTTAGAACACCTTCCCTAATTTGTGACAGTACTTTGAATGCTCAGTTTCCCTTCCTTTTTACTCAAATACACGTATCAAATTCTTCAGAATACCTTTGATCTAGCAACCCTTTACGATTGCTTGATCCAGATAGTAGTACATCAATCTGATAAGGTGAATCAGCTATCCACCATGGTATCCAAAAACCCCCTTATCCAAACTGATGCTCACATCTAAAACAGCAGTAGTAAGCATTTCACTGTAAACATATGCTGCCTTGGAAAAATCCTCTGAGGGCAAAGGAAACATTGGTGAATCTGTTGTTTTGGGTTGGTTTTTTATTTTTTTGGGAGGAGGAATGGTGATGTAGGCTACAAACTGGATGCCTTGGTCTAGACAGGATATTGGCACTTAGAAAGCTGTGAAGGTATTAGAAAGAACTAGCAGAACTTATGCAGCAGTGGTTTAGGATGTAAGGAAGCAGAATGAAACATCCAAATTAAGGCTAATAGCAGAAGAAAGCTTACACTGCTTCCAGTACATGCATTACACACAGCAAAAGAGCTGTTGTTCTCATAACATTAAGCAGGTAAAAAAAGGCAAAATAAATTAGTGCTCTAGCGGTAGTTGGTCTGCAAAAGTATCTCTTTCATATCTTGTGATAGACATGTAGGAAAAAAAGCATCCCATTATAAGTTGTGGTGCTACTAGCAGGGTGTCTCTAAGAAACATAGAGAGATATGCATATAAAATCCTTTAGAAGAAATAAACCATTTTCCCCAGATTTCCTTTTGAAAGTGACACTTGTTTGTGTAGAGTGGAATCTGAAATGAAATTTCACATTCGTCAGTAACTTTATCATTCGGGATTAAAGAGGAGTCTGCTTCACTCTCCTTTCTCCTCACTCCAGTGAGGTGCCACAGAGTTCTGGAAGTGTCAAGAAGAATAATGCAATTCAGAAATTGTCATCTGAATAGCTGGAGTTTTAAAAGAAGAAAAACAAACAAAAAAGCTTGACTTAAATGCTTTTCTGGTTTGGAAGTAGTCATGCATTGATTTTGGTTTGAGGGTTGGTTGGTTATTTTTCAAACAGGGCACTTTGAGTGAAGGTTCCAGTCTGGCCTTTGAATAATTATGTCCAAATGTGAGATTGTAAGTTAAAATGACATTGTGCTATAAACTTAAAGACTTTAGGTAGAAAAGCTTTTGCCTTTTCAAAACTGTGATATCATCCACATGTAATTGACAGTTTCAAAAACAAGGAATGAAAGAAATGTATGCAATCTAGAAATTGGAAGGTTTTAATTCATACACTTTCCAGTATTCTATAAAATGTAATTAATTAGTCTTTAAAGAATTCTTGATTATGCAATTACTTATCTTTAATGCTGATATACAATTGATAATTCATTTCATGCATATAAACTCAGCATTCAGTCTTTAAAGTAACCTGAAAAAATAATGCATTCATTCAGGTAACTTCCTCATCCCTGATTTTTTGTCAGGTTGAGTGACTCCAGATTAAATTTCTTTTGTACTCATTGCAAACCCATATAAACCATGCTGCTATGGAACTGCAGCAATTTTCACCATAATTCCACATTCTCATTATTCCAGAAAAACTTATCACTGCTGGTAAATCTCCACTTTGGTTTATTTTTTTTGAGTAAAAAGTGGAGTGAATCTTCATTTACTCCCCCCATCTCTCTCCCACTTTTGTCACATAAAGGTATGATTACACGGTAAACCAGTTGAGAACCAGAACATTTCTGATGTACTTATTTTAGGCAGATCCATTAACCAGTTTAATTCATAATCTTGCTTCTTTCTGGAAAAAGAAGGAATCAGCCATGTTCTTTACAGTAACAGAGCTATCTTCTCTAATCAATACTCACTCAATATAATGAAAAGCATAGACTTAAAATCAAAGTCTAAATTTGTCAGTGGTGTATATCTTGGTCACTGATGAGAAATAATAAAAATAGCAAGGAAGAAGCAGAACCTTTGTGTTATTCAAGTAGCAAGGTGTGGAAGATGCTCTTGTCAGTAGGCCAGCTCTAAAAAGCCTTAATGATGCAAGATGCTAGCTGAAAGCTTTGAATAGTTCTGATTTATTAAAGTGGGTTTGATGCCTTTTAGAGGGAAAATTTACATTTATTGTCATTTAAATATTGGGAATTGTTTCAGTTAATTCATTATACAGTTCTGTATTTTGAGTTGACGTTTGCATCTAATAATGTTTGGTTCATCCACTTGGGGAAGAAAGGTGATAGAAGAGTAAAAAAGCATGTTTCTGGCATGTGTTTGCTGTTAACGATGACCTGAAGAACTGTTATGCTATAGGTAGAGTAGTGAAATCTCTTCAGACCGTAAAGTTCTGGGAAGGTTTTAGTCACTTTTCACCCTAAAACTAATTTCAACAGAATTCCTTAGGATTTGTGAGAAAACTAACCATGATGTTTTTACTGGTACACAGAAATATGTTTATCCTTTTTGGATAAAGGTATGCTAGGTGTTGCCAGGTAGATAAATAAACTTACTAAGAATACACTTTCTCTGGCAAGTTACTCAAGTAAAATAAACTTCTATGTTCTGGCTATTTTAAAGTTGTTTGGTCCTGAGCATCATATACTTAGTAATCAATACTGATTTTTCCACACATTTAAAGATAAGATAATAGTCAGTGATCATTGTAACACTGAGTTTGCTGCAAAGGAGAACAGATACTGGTCAGAGGATTAACAGGAGAAATTGTAGAAGTCCCCAAGTATAAAACTTTTTTGCTTATAGAAATTGAGAAAAGAGCTGTGGAAAGCTCTGATAAAATTCAAGGCTTTTTCTATGGAATAAAAAGACTTGAACAAATTTTGTATGATGGTTAGAAAATAGAAAAGAAAAATAGGGGTTCTTTTAGAATAAAGGAAACCTGTCAGGTAGATGGATGTGTCTTAAAATGACTTTTTAGAAAGAAATACAACTGGATCTTTCATCTGAAATCAAATCTTTTATGAAGTTCTCAAGTTTGCTCTTAAATCTCAGTGTTTAACTTTTCACAATGGCTTTCAACAGTTATGAATGCAGGGATGAGAAAATACTTTCTACAGGCCAATGATCAGCAGGACCTGGTTGAATGGGTGAATGTTCTGAACAAAGCTACCAAAATCACAGTAAGTGCTCTAGCAATGCTTTCAGATGGTGACTGTTTCAAGATGCTTAAATGTGCTTTGCCTCATTTTTTTTATGCTACAGTAGCTTTTATGTCTACAAACAAGTCTTGGCTTGGCTTTCCAAGACTTGGAAGACTGTGCAGAACTCCCCCAAACTTGAGTTTATTTTACTTTTTTGCTTTGGAAATTGGACAAAAATGTGATTATTGTTTTCATTACAGCATATGATGGTTCTAATAATTTAAAGCTAACGACACATTTAATATTAATTGAAATATCCAGAAGACATTTGCAGGCAGGGAAAAGATACACGTGCATTTGCCTGCTGTCAAAAATGCTTCTTAAGATATCACTAAAATACTGAGCAAACACATCATGCCACATTCCAAAGGCTCTTTCCTTATTTCAGGTAACATCCAGTCAAAGAAACATTAATGCATTCTTCTGATAAGTATTAAATTACTTTCCTGGTTTGCATCAGGACAGCTGGTTATCACATGGTAGAAAACCCCATGTATTACCTCAGTCTTTGCAGGAGGCAGAAGAAATGGTTTTGTTTCTGTCCAGTTTTGGAAGTGATGACAACTGTTTTGGGGGCATTCCCTTACAAAGAAGGGATTCTGAGTGTGAATGCACACATTCATGTTTGTTGTCGTCAATTTTCTCATTTTTAGGTTATCTAAGGATGTTTCCGTGAGCTGTTTGCATTGTTTTAATGCAGCCCTTTCTTTTGAGGTATAAAAATGTTACCACTGCTAATAAATAAAAAAGGACAGAATCTCAGAGCCTTCTCACTTGGGTTTTTCATAAGGAGGACACACCACAACCAGGCTTGAGCTGTTGCCAGCTCAAGAAACAGGATGAATAAAGAATTAGTGGCATCACATTATAATTTAGTGTCCAACCTAGTTGTCATATGTTTAACTTGCATTCGAAATGGCTGGTGAAGTCATTAGTATTTTTTGTCTTTGAAGGACCAAGATCATTCAGTTTTGAATTTTCACAAGAGCAGTACTTGCTGTAGATTGTAATCCCACAAGATTTCTTGCATTTTTCAGTATTCTGAGTGCTGATAATTTCCAAACAGCTATGAACCTCTGCAGTCTAGCACATTGCGTACCTGTTTGAGTGCTGTTTGAAAATGCATTCCTGTCGGAAGGTGGTTGTGGGGTTGGTCTGTAACATTTTAAGTAGGAGTTTGTGACAACTGAAGCACTTAAGCCATAAAGCTGCAGCTACAACCACCTTCTCTTGAAAGACTGAGGCCCATGATCTGTGTGCAGGAGTAGAAAGTCTTCTCTTTCAGCACCAGACTTGGCTGTGAATGAGGCCCTCTTTTACCTGTGCTGGCAAAGCCGTGTGTTGTGCAAGACTATGGGGAAGGTGGAAGTGAGAATGAGCCCAATGCCCCAGCTGAGCAAGCTGCTGAGTGCCACCTTAGCTTGGCCAGGGGGAAGCTGTCCCAGGCTGACATTGGTGCTCTCAGGACTGTTTGTACTTCTTTGTAGGTTGTTTTTCTGTAAAATAAGCAGTCCTTGGCATAGGAGCTAGAATCACAGCAGACTATAAAGTAGCTTTGTTTTTGTCTAGATCAGTTCAAGTTTTGAATGTGCCACATTCTTGGATGGTAATTCACTGGGTAAAGACAATTTGCATGTCCCTTCTTTCTGAAGGAATCTGATGTCCTTTGTTAAATATCCAGCAGGTTGCTGGCTAGGGTATTTTGGTGTGAGACTCTTGATCTCTCCTTGTTGAAGTCACTTTACTTGTTGAAGTCGAATTTACTATATTAACATTAGGGGTGAAAGGAGATGCTAATTAAAAATGTCTCAGGTGGCCAGTCAGTGCATTTCTTGGGTTGCAGATATTTACTTCTTACATAAACTCAGAAATTTGAGTAAACATTTTAGATCAAAACACTTATTGAGAAATTAAATTCCTGTGGTGCTCTGATTGCTTTAGTTCTACGTTTGAGAGAATTAATGCTAGTTAGGCTCATTTTGGACAGAATTTAGCAATATATGCAGGATTCATGGAGGTACACACAGTCTTCGTGCCAAGTCTTGGAATATGAGTGCATATGTCACACTGGTCAGGCATCCTATTTGACACAAGTCTCAATGCTGTAACCCCATGTTTATGGCCTTACCATGCTGGCTCTGCAGGCACTGAGACGTCCTCACTAAATGCTACTAAAACTGAAAGCAAGTGAAAAATAAAGAACCAGTTCTTCTACAAATTAGCAGTGCTTCTTGAAGATCAATTATAGCACTTCTGGCAAAGCTGGGAATAGATTTTTAGATGTCAGGGCATCTGGTGAAATGTCCTTATTGTCACCACATCTTCCAAGAACTAAAGCTATTGCAACAAGCGTTCATGTAATCTGTTCCTAGCCTTTTACAATTAGAGAACATTTGTTAAATCCTCCTTAAAGAGAAATGAAACATTCTTGACTAATGATAAGAGCTTTTTTAAGTCTTCATATAACTTATGTTAATTATCATTTTCCACTTTCAGGTACCAAAGCAGTCTGATCCTCTGTGTCAGATGGATAATGCAAATCGTCAAGCTGAAAGCCCAGGTGGAAAGAAGCAAGTCTCATACAGGACAGAAATTGTTGGTGGTGTTCCTATCATTACACCTACCCAGGTAATACCCTTAAAACAAGTGGGCTGTTATTTGATAGGGGAAGCTTTGTTGTTGGACAGGCAAATACGTTATGTATCACAATACAGCTTGCTCTGAGGACTTATATTTTGATGTGCATCTCTTACTGATACACGCTGGGTTTTTTTGAGGATTTTATTCCCTTTGTAGAAGGTTTTATTCCCTTTATACAAGAATTATACAAGACTACAAATAATTACTTGAGTATTGGGGTTTTTTTGCTTAGACATATTGGTTAGTATGCTGAAGACATCTTGTGTATGTAAAATGAACTGTTGGTGGTAATAATGCCAAAGGTCTGTCTTCTTCTAACTGCCAGGAAAAGTGTGCAAAAAAGGAGGTGATTATGTCACTGGATTATGTCAGCTGCTTATATATACACAATATTATTAGTGGTAATAAGAATGACAGCAGATTAAACTGTTGCAGAAGGGCCTTATGAGATGGCATGTGTAGGCAAATAAGATAGGAAGTGAAATTCAGTGAAAATAAATATGATGTAATGGATTTTGGGGAAAACAATCCTAGTTGTTATAGAAAATACTGGATTGTGAAATAACCATTTCCACTTGAGAGGTAAGATTTACAGTCACACTCTGAAAACATCATTTTAATGTTCAGTAACAGTGGAGGAAAAGCCCCACAAATACTAGGTGTTGCTTGAAAAAGAATAAGGAGCAAAACAGCAAATGTTTTTGTTGCTGTATAAATCCTATCTTTGACCAGACACTGATTACTGTGACCAGTTTTGTTTTCACCTTAAAAACAAGAACTGGAAAGGTTCAGAGTAAAATTTGAAGGATAACTGGTCCATTTGTAACTGTTCCAGTATGAGAGCTATGGGCTTTTAAACAAAGCTAATGCAGCTAATGGTGTAACCAGGTGAAACAAAGGGAAGACATTCTTCTTTCAATGAGTAATAAAACATAAGGTATTCCTTGCCAAAAATGGGATGGATGCCTGAGTATGAGAGAGTGGACAAGCTTGTGGAAGAAGAATCTATGCAGTGTTAAAGATATAGACCTATATCTGTTTCTGGAAGTTCCCTGAGCTGAAAAG
>JAVHNC010087978.1:4500-14930 GCA_034782935.1 Micropsitta keiensis | reverse complement strand
TTTTTTGTGTTCCTGGTGGCTTGGGGGGTGGTGGTGGCGGTGGTGGGAGCAGAGGAAGCTTTGGGGGTGGTGACGGATACAATGGATTTGGTGATGGTAAGTGTATTGTTCACTCCCCCTTCCCTCCCAAATGTTATAGATAGCTGTAAGTCTTGCCTTCGCTTTTAAAACAAAGTCTGCTTTGGTAATAATGTTTCTACATTGTAGATCTGTGAAGAGTTAAAGGGTTTTCTTTTTCCCCACAAAATTATGGGTGGGAAAAAAAACCCAGCTCTGTACTTACTTTGTGACATGAGGTTATTTAAAAGTTTATGCAGCAGCTGTTCATGATAATTGAGAACTAAATGAAGATTCTGCTGTCAGCTGAGATGACTAAAACTGAATAAAGCAGTGACCTGCTATCATAAGAGAAACCTTTTCAATCGACTGTAAGACTTCTCATGGCTCAATAGGGTCTTTTTTATGATAAAGTTTGAATGAGTATCCAAAATGCATCTGAAGAGAGCTGTGGAAATTACCAAATGGCTGTGGAAGTAGTGGGTTGGGTGGGGGGGGGGAATGGGGGAAGTAGCATGTGATTACTTATGTCCTGAATCTGTAAGCAGATAAATGTAGTTATGTTGAGTTCTTTGGAACTATTTCCCAATTCGGGATTATTCCATCAAAATGTCATAGACCAGGTCAGCCTCTGGAATGCTAAGTCTTTCAGATATGCTTTATGTGATCAGAAAAAAAAGAATTTTCAGTAGCTTTGACACACATGTAAATAAAGCTGTAGGTCTAGATAAAAACTGTTAACAAGAATTCTTCTGAGGACCTTGCCTTCATGAGATGTTTTAATTCAGAGGAATAGAAAGGATGATACACAGTACTGACAAAGCCATTTGTGTAAAGAGGCAGTTATTGTACATAGTGGGGGGAGTAGTGGTAGCAGCTTGTCTGTATTTTCTGTGAGCCGGAGTGAACTTCTGAGTATCATTCTGTGTGTACATAAATGAATGGGGTTTTATTTGTTTGGATTAAATAGATAGGTGATACAACTGCAATTAATGTAATACAAGGAAAATATTGGGAGGAGACAGTCTTACTCTATGTTTGGTTTTTGTTTTGTTTTTAAATGGACATTTCCTCAGCAATTTAGCTTTGGTGTGTTCAATTTGATAATTTTTTTATTCTAAGGGGGCAACTATGGAGGGGGTCCTGGCTATGGCAGCAGAGGAGGTTATGGTGGTGGTGGAGGACCAGGATATGGAAACCCAGGTGGTGGATATGGAGGTGGAGGAGGAGGATATGATGGCTACAATGAAGGAGGAAATTTTGGTGGTGGTAAGATGCCTGTTTTCATTAAACATTTTTCAGATATGTCTGAGTTGTACAGTGCCTTGACTGTGATACAGCTTAAAATGAGTTGTACAGTGTAGTCTTAGTGTAGAATACTATGTTACATAAGGAAAGTTCTTTTCCATCTGAATCAGCTTTGATATACTATGTACAACATTGTTTTGCCTGGAACTTATTTTGCAAAAACCAGCAGCTATAAACCTATGTAGAGTAGGAGATTTTTGTGGCTTTTGGCCGTTTGAAGAATGCCGTTGCTGTCAGATACCAGTTCACATTGTGTAGATGACATCCTCCTTGTTGAGGACTATAAGTTTATATAAGCTTTTTAATTGTTTGACCCAAGTGTGGGGATTTAAGCTGCAGAATATGCGTACTTCATTATACCTTCTGATGTGTATGTATATTCAGCATGGTTTTTGCGGTTCTGTCACTTAATTGAGCAAATAAATTCTGTGTACTTGACATTATTGTCATACATACAAAGAGTCAGGCAGTGGAAGAATGACATTGAAACTCGTGCTTCTGTGAGTTTGGAGGCCTTAAATTTGGTCTGTTGTGTTGACTTCAGATTGCCTACTCAGATCTATAAATTTTCTAGTATTGTGATGTTTTTCATTTCCAATAAAGTGCCAGTTTCTAATCCTCAAAATGCTAAGAGGTTTTCTGTCATCTGTGCATTGCAAGTAGAGGGTGTGTGCAAAATGCTTACAATTTTAAATGGTTTTAAATTAGAATTTTAAATGAATTTTAATTTTAAAATTTTAAGAATTTTAAAATTTTATTTTAAATGATTTTAAATTATTAGAATTAACATTGGGTGTCATAATTTGGCAAGCTTCATATCCTAGGTGTTGAACAGAAATGGCTTTATGAGTCTGTATGTGTTTCAGGTAATTATGGTGGAAGTGGAAACTACAATGATTTTGGCAATTACAGTGGACAGCAACAGTCCAACTATGGTCCCATGAAAGGTGGTGGCAGCTTTGGTGGCAGAAGTTCAGGCAGTCCCTATGGTGGTAAATACTATTTTATACAGACAATATCCTTTTTTCTAGTTAAAATTTCTTGGTTTTCTTGTACTTCAATATACACCCTGTTTTTTGTAGGTGGTTATGGATCTGGAAGTGGAAGTGGGGGCTATGGTGGTAGAAGATTCTAAAAATGCTACCAGAAAAAGGGTAGGTGTAATTCATATTTCTAATGATGATTAATCATGTACAACTGTTCACTGAGAGTAATAATTTTCTTATCCTGTATTCAACAGGCTACAGTTCTTAGCAGGAGAGAGAGCGAGGAGTTGTCAGGAAAGCTGCAGGTTACTTTGAGACAGTCGTCCCAAATGCATTAGAGGAACTGTAAAATCTGCCACAGAAGGAGCGATGATCCATAGTCAGAAAAGTTACTGCAGCTTAAACAGGAAACCCTTCTTGTTCAGGACTGTCATAGCCACAGTTTGCAAAAAGTGCAGCTATTGATTAATGCAATGTAGTGTCGATTAGATGTACATTCCTGAGGTCTTTATCTGTTGTAGCTTTGTCTTTCTTTTTTCTTTTTATTTTCCCATTACATCAGGTATATTGCCCTGTAAATTGTGGTAGTGGTACCAGGAATAAACAAATTAAGGAATTTTTAACTTTTCAATATTTGTGTAGTTCAGTTTTTCCACATTTAGTACAGAGAACTCTATAACAGAAATAAAATGTAGTTTAGGGTGTTTCCTTGTTAGTTAATAGAGAGGATTAATGCATTTCTCAATTACTATTTTGTATTAATTTAAAGTTAACAATAGAAACACCTATTGATTTGCAGTCTTAAGGGGTCTAGTCTCAGTGTATATATGTAACTGTCATTGACATGAGTTACATAGGCATACAGAGGGAGAACATCTGTATGTTGCATTATAGTTTGTTTAGATGTATAACTAGGATTGAGTTACTCAAATTAGTGTTTGTGAATTATAGAACAAACTTTACCTTAATGAAAATTTCAAATTACTTTTTGGTTTGTGCATATTTTTTTAATTTGTAGTTCTGTATTAGTACTAGCGCTTCAAGAAAATAAGGCATGATAAATATTTTAACAAGACCAACTTTAGACACATGAAAGCTGTCTCCCGTCTCATTTGAGATGTACAAGGGATAACTGCAGTTGCTTAAGTCTTGGGTGAAGAGAAAAAGAAACTTGCTTTTTACCTTTATATTTATTGTAATTCCCGAGAAGTTAAGGTGGGGGGAATCAAGTGCCTGTTTCCTTGGGATATACAATGATTCTGTTTCAATAAAACTATACTTCGGGGAGGGTGGTTTGGAATTTTCATCCCCTTTGTCCCTGGTTTCCTCTCCCTCACACCAGACTGCGCTGTTGCGATAAAATGAGGTGTCATAGTGAGAGTAATAGGTGTGTTCCTCAATAACTTAATGGCTATATACTTTCTTGCATGCACCCTAGGCAATTTTCTGGACACATTCTTCTGACTGGGAGCCAAGGGTAGCACAGGTGTAATCACTGACAGTCCCAGGTAACGCGTTCCAAAAGCCCCTTCACCACGGGCTCTGAGTAGTATAGTTTTCAAGCCTTTGCCCTTGCGAATGTCTGCGCTCAGCTGAGAGCTCGAAGGTGAAACAAAACACAATCTAGTTGTAATTTACTGACTAGAAACGCTTGCCGCAATGTAGAATGGTACAGTCTGGAGTTCCCACAGGTAGAATGATAGCGTGTGACAACTCGATTTTTATTATTATTTTTTTTTATTGCACTGGAGTAGCAAATCTTATCAGCACATGTGGCTAGAAATTGTACCTCGTTCTCACTTCTGACCTCCAAATTAAGGCACTGCAGCCTGTCCTTTTCTCATCTGATGCCAATTTTCTCCACCATTGCCAGGACAGTGCTTTCTGTCCATTCAGACTCAGAAGAGTAGGGACACAGTCAATAGAAGAAATGCTCAGACACTTGGCAATGTGGTAATGGAATTACACCTGTCTCACTTCTGGGTCAATGTGCAGTATAAGGTAAATGCAATTCCAGTGTAGGAATGAATCTGCAAAGATGTATGAAATGGCTCGAGGCATCATCAGTCATAACAATGAATTACAATTTTAAGAAGTAGTAGAATAATGAGTGTGTTGTTTGAAAAAATTAAACAATGTTATTTAAACACTGTTATTGGAGTGTATTTAGACTGCAGTACGTTAAAACAAGGAACTGGTGTCAAGATGGTAGCCTCCAAACTGGATTTCAGAAGTCTGCTTATTCTTTTCTGTGGAGTTTTAAAACATCTCTAAAGCTAAAGCAAGAATTGGTGATTTAGTGAATGCTTCTGTTGCTGTACATACTAATTTGGGCTTGGGGTGGGAGGGAGGCTGTATTTCAATAAAGGCATTTTTTAAACAACCCCTTTGGAGTTTGAAAACATGGAAACTAAAATGCAACTCACTAGGGAGTGAGCCACCTAACTGCCGACTTGCTTTGTACATTACTACGCTTAGAAGATGTGTAGACTTGTACCTGGGGCCTGCACATGGTTGCAGGGACAACAAGGATGGGGTTGATGTCCCTTCTGACAATTGATCTGGTATTTCTAAATTTTTTAGAATGTATTGACAGTGTTCTTTTTAACAGGGCCTCTTGTAGCTGTACTGTGACAACAATGTTAACTTTGAACAATAGTGTCATAATAAACTTTATGAACAAGATCTGTATGCAACCTTTTAAGAGATGATGTAAGTGACGGCTTTGTAGGTGGGTGGGGTAGCTTAGATGTTGTCTGTGACGTGGAAAAGTGTAAGCCGTGAGGACAGTGATTAACCAGCTTGAAAGAACCTAGGATGTACTCCTCTGACCCATACTTGCTAAGGAGACTCTTAAGACAGGACTTCAGCAGCCTATTGAGTATGGAGAAGTCAGCATAATTAAAGAATGACGAGGCAGCAGGAGCAACAGCTTCAACATCCAGAAAAGTGAAGGCATAAGATACTGTGCTGATAGTGAGCAGCTTCCCAAAGGCTAGTTAAATCTGCTTATCACAGCTGAAATATCGAAGAAAGTCTAGCAAGAGTTCTTCACCCTTTGGAACATCCTTGAGTGATAGCTACTTGAGTTGACTCAAAATCAATAGGTCTAGCATTTAGACCTGAAAGGAAGGGCAATGAGCATAGGTAAGGTTTGCCTTTAAAATTTTTCATGAATTATAAAGAGTAGCGGGGGTTTTTTGAACAAGGTAAGAGTAATTTCTTTAATTTTCAGGTTGAATGAGAAGCTCCTGCTTGACAAAATGGGGAATGTCTTGCACATCCTCTTCAGTTGAAGGTTTCTGACTGGGTAAGATTTGTAGTGTATAGTAAACCAATTGTTTAACCCTTACTTCCTTCTAGGCTTTCCTTTGCCAGCCTCAAGGAAAGCCTTAAGTACTAAGGAGCAAGTACTCCATCATCCGTCATCCAGCACTCCCTGTTCTGGATGAGGGTTGCTTGCTGGCATCATTGCTATTCAAGAATCTTCTGTTCCTGGCAGGTACAAAGCTGGAATGTGTGAGATCAACAAGAGAGAAATGAGAAATGCTTTGAACTATGTGCTGTAAAAGTTACTGGGGTGCTTGGGGGAGGAGGGCTGGAAGGGAGGGGAGAAGCCATTGTTTTCCCTTTGCTGGAACGAGGTTCCCTGCAGAGACCCAGCCAGGAAAGATGGGAAACGGTTCATGCCAGGTCTCATGGGAACTTGGTAAAGGTGCTTTGCGCTGCTCAGGGCAGTGAGTTCCCTCCCTAGTAAACATGCCTTGTCTCTGGGTTTCATTTGTGCAGTGCTTCCAGGCAGGGGGCTTTAGTGCTGGCTGATGTTGTCACGTGAAGCCTGCCTGGAAGCACAGCTGTGTTACACAGGTGAATGGCATTAAAGGAATCTTTCATCAACCTGTTTTAATGCAGATGGGTTCTTAACTCTTGGAACATGTATTTCCTTTTCTGCATCTTTGGTCGTTACAGGCCTGGAGTATTTTTAGCTCCTTTTATATTTAGAGTAGCCTAGTACCTATTTAAACTTGGCAATAAATTTGTGAGTCTGCATTAGTTTTGTGAAGTCAGTTTCTATTTTAGCATTGGCTGTGCTTCAGTTAATGAGAAAATAAAGTCAAACAGAACCCCTGCATTTCAGTTTAACCTGGAGCTTGGGCATGTTTAGAGACTGACTCAAGTATTTAAACTTGTTACCTGCTGTCAGTAAAGATATAGAAAGCAAACTCTTGACATTGTAACTTAGAATTAAGTTGAAAGTAACTCACAGTGGTGATCGATGTTGAGATTTTCATGTAATCAGGAGCTACTTAATGGAAACCTCACAATGACTGTTCGTGGTTTTGACAAATGTTGACAAACATTTTTGCTTGGCAGAGGTTGAACCAGAATTTGAATCTGGTGCAGTAAGGTCACAGTCTCCTTAGTGCAGCATAATGTGCTGGCAGGGAGCAGTGCCGACCTGACAGCTTGCTGTCTTATGCCTAGAGTGGAAATACCGTTGCTTTTCCTCTGCTAGGCAGGGTTTCCTCATGAGCTCACCCGTGCATGGCACCAAGTGGGGAAGAGCAGCAGTGTGTCTGATTGAGGGCAAAGGCTTCTGTTCATGGGGGAGAGGGGAAATGTTCCTGGGTTTTAACAGTAGAATCTTGAAAATGTTTTAACAAAAACTCTGCTTTGCACCCCATTACTAGGCCTGTGTGTAGAGCACAGCTCAGCCTTAGCGTGAGAGGAGTCCATGTTGCTGCAGACTCGTTCTGTGCTCTGGAGGGGTTTTTTTGCACCATGTGTAGAACTAGATGATCACTGTCAATTATTTTCACCCTTTGATTTATAACACTCTTGTTAGACTCATTTGCTTAATTTCAGCTGTTCATACCCCAGTTTGTTCAGAAATAAGCCTTGTCAGAGGTAAACCCATGTACCTTTGCCCAAGAGGCCCTTCCAAGAGTTAAGAATTCTGGTTTGTTGGATAGGTTTTTCTACAGTGGCTGCTACTGAAAATAGCTGTAAATGGAGATGTAAAGTCCATGAAGCGCTGGTCCTGAAGCTGCAGTTCTACAGAAGTTTATTTGCTGCTTAAACCTGTGTCTTAATCTAAAAGCAGACGCTACTTCCAAGAAGTAAAAATGTATTTCCTCAAAAGGGGCCCAGGTTGATGCGGATGTGATGAGCATTTTGTTACTGTAGAACCCTGAAATTAAACGCAGCATCTTAACTTTGGTATCATTTAAATACTTAAGGCGGGAAGGGGAATGCTCCTGTCCTTTCAAGCATTGGTTTTGTGATGTACTGACTTGCTGTCTTTGGTTCCTGTGTTCAAGACATTAATGTGTTTTCATAAGACTCTCGCCACAGTGGAATATTCACTTACATATCAGTGTGGTCTCTGATGGGTGTTTGTATCTTAAGCTTTGTGGAGCATGAAAGATCTTGAGTTTCTCTGAAATTTGGGTATCTGATGGATGGTTCTTTTTCTGCTGTGGGTGCTACAGGTTGACATCTCTGTCTAAGATTAGCTTTTTCCTGAACTAAAGTAACCCCAGTATCTCCGTAGAAGAAAAATGGCCTTCATGTAGAAGATAATATCGCAAGATTGGAATCAGAATAATGTAACTGGCAAAGACTTGAAGAGCAATGGTGCCAGTGTGCTGAGATCTTAGAACTTGTGCTTAAACAAGTTTGAAAGTAGTATGGAAATTTTAAATTTTCAACATAATCCATAATGGATTGTAATTTGTTTGAAATATTTTGTATCAGAATAAAGTGTATGCTGCCAAATGGCTCACATTTAACATGTGTTGACATCACCTTTTTTTATGTGCTGTGCAGAACACAAAGCGGTCCTAACTCACAGCAGCACACTGAGTTAGAGGATCAGCTTTCCAGCTTGGGACTGGGGGCTCAGCCCCATTCCTCAGCTTTGCTTTTAATGATGGTAAAACCGAATGTTCTGATCAAGTGGTCTTCATGGAGAGTTGTTGGTGTATAAGGTCAGCATTGGGATGCGTTAGACTTGGCAGTGTCACAAGTTGCTCTCAGCTTCGGGAATATACTTTGTACGTCAGTAATAACAATAAAGTGAAGGATATAGTTTGTAATCCAGTGTTTTTGAGTATTCCAAATTTAATGTGGAATATATATTTCCTTGCTGATGTGGTGTTCTGATATAAATACAACATTCACTGTGCTGGTGATACAAAAAATGCTGTTTTAAACTGATTTACTTCAGACTGATCCTTTGCCTGATAGAATTTGAACAAGGCTTCTGCATTAACTGCAGGTATTTTGTCATTTCTCTTTTCATCCTGGTAATGGAATAAGTATCCCAGTGTTAGGTTTTCACCATGTGGGTAGTACATGTACAGTAGCTCCTGCAAAGGCTGGTTCTAATGGTGCCATTTGCCCTTTGCTTTTGCGTTAGCACTACAACAAGGAACAAAGTGGAAAGCAGGAGATTACTGAGGTCTCTGGTTTATACCCAATTTGTAATTATTTATGTTGCAGCTAGAGAGAACATCTTGGATGTCAGGTGTTTGATAGCCTGGTTAATGGCAGGGGGGAACCCAGGAGCTGCTCAGGTTCTCTGTGCTTTACCAAATCAAATCCAATCTCTAGGTTTTCAGCTGCTGGTATTGTCCATTTGCTCCCAACAAGAGGCATGTCCTTGCATTCTGCACATGTGCAGGGCTGTGTGGGGATGGACTGACAGGAAGGTAACAAGCAGGTCAGTATAAACAAGGTAAGTGGCCTCACACTGCAAGCGGGGTCACCTGGGTTTACATTTCCCAGTGTCTTTGGCACCACAACTGTTAATGCTTAATGTCAGGGCTGGAACACCTGATGGTGCCAAAGACTTTCTTCTGGTACTGGCACTTGACTGCTACACTGGCCTTCCTTTTAAATAAGTGATAGTCAATAGGATTGTGGTTCCTGGCATGCTGCCCTGCTGCAAGAGCTCCCTTCCTGGTGAAGCTGTTGTTACTGCTCTCCTTTCCTTCCCTGCTTTACTCTGATTAGCTAAGGTTGTGCTGCAGGTGAAGTGAGAGGGATGTTTGTAGTCTGCTATTCAGAATTGGTGAAGGAGTTAACAGGAAGATGAATGGCAAGTGACCAAGATTGGAAATCAAAATTATATGGGGGCAATAAAAAGTCGTGAAATGGTTACACTGATCCTGCTGTGACCAGCTGGACAGTAAAATAGCACTTGAAATTCTGTATCTAGAGGGAAAACCAAACCTGGTACCAACAGTTGTAGGCTGCAAAGGAGTTGATGCTATTCAGGTGAGAAGGCCTGAGGAGTGGTATGAAAGCAACAACCAGCACAGAACAGTTGAGAACAGGAGCACTTCCACAGCATCCTGTGACAGTCACATCACAACTCCACTGTTCTGTATGTCACTCAGGACATCCCTCAAATGTAAGAGTGTGGAATAGGGATTATGTTAATTAGAAGTGTTTCTTGGGCTTTCCTGGCCAGCTGTGAAATGAGGTGGTTTCTGCTGTGTGTGCAGCTCCAGCACAGTTTAAAAGTTAGAAAAATAAAAACCTCAAGCCTGCATTCACCAATAACTATCATTTTGTTTAGCGTTACCCTGAGTTTGTGAATAATGAGCTGGGTTCCTGAGCTGATGTCCCTCTTTAAACCCCCTTTCCTTCAACAGTGTGGGTCCTACTCTGCCATTTTCCTTCTTACGACAAAGAAATACCAGAAGGTGTTGCAAAACAACCTGGTGTTTATTATACTGTTATAATGTTATATTATTTTTTATAATATTGTTATAAACAAAAGATTCTGAAAGTTATATAAAACATCAGTGACAGAAAAAGTTCAGATGGAATACACCTTCTGTAAGTGTCATAGGGAAGATGGTGTGGGTTTTAACGTTCAGATCTACACTTGGATTTCAAACAAATGCATTTCCTGCATTCAAAAAATCCCCAATGATCAAGCATGAGTCTATGTGAAGAGCAAACAACACAATGCCAGTGATCCTCCCACCTGTTATTCTCTTTAGAGGTCATAATTTAAGCTCCATGTCACTTACCCATTACCTGAGCACAGGTTGCAGGCAGCATGGT
>JAVHNC010087367.1:7567-27672 GCA_034782935.1 Micropsitta keiensis | reverse complement strand
CTGTGTTAACAGCATTATTTTCATCCTAAAGCCAAAATGTAGCACTGCACCAGCTACTAGGAAGTAAATTAAATCTATCCCAGCTGAAACCAGGACAGCTATAAATAAAATATTAATAAAGAAAACACAACCTAGAAACATGTTCCTGGTGGAATTCAGCCCAATCAGACAGACTTGATCTGCCTATCCCTATGACTGTTGAATCAGAATAATTTCCCTAATTTTTCATATGCATTTTTAAAAGGATTATTTTTCATCTGGTGTCTACTTTTCCAGGGAAATATGTCAATTTAGTCCTTGTCTTTAGGTATGATATCATATTAACTCAGACTGCCTAAGACCGAAATAACAGTTTGACATTCTTTCCACATTTCCAGTCATAAATGCATATTTCTCAGAAGCTGCTACAAGTTAATGAATTCTATTACTGTATTCAGAAGGAAAAAGTAGCAATTATTAAAGAGAACATATGGCAGGTGCCTTAAAACTGCAGGGTGACAATAAAGCATATGACTTCAGCTCATTATAAATATTTTCTAGGTTCTTAATTGCTCTAGTAATTAAAATTCACCAAAAATTGTGAAAATGCCAAACAAATAATATACTCCTAATGCATGTATTGTGATATCGTATATAATCAAAGTTATGTATTTTTTAACAATTTGAATTAAATTACTTAGTCATCTGGGTGGTTACAGGGGTTTATTTGTTTTATATTGTCAGGTTTTTACATTTGTTTTTCAATTAAGAAATTTTATGTTTGAGTGTTCAGGTAAAACATAAATAAAACTAAGGCTGTCTTTGAAAGCAAGAGTAACGTAATAAATGACAGTTTATGGAAGCAATGTGAATAGATAACAGTAATGAAAATTTCATCTGTAGTCAATGAAGTGCCTGAAACAGTTCTGCTGAAACAGCAGAAAGACTTTGAGATGTCTTATTGAGTATGATATTTCATCAGAGCCACTGACATTACAAAATAACTTCAGGATCAGAGGCTGAGGAGCGTACATTAGAGGAGAGTTTAAAGAGTTAACGTGAAGAGTGGGTTTGTAATAAACAGTTCTTTTTTGTGTATCCAATTGGATTCTTAAATGCAAACCTTTAAATGTTCAGTGGTATTAGAGGTTAGGTAATGCCCTCGAGAAAAGAGGTATTTTAAAAATATAATGTGAAATGCATGACAACGTAGTCATTGTAAAATGCCTTTCCAGAGAAGGTGTAGCTATTTTGTGTTTAATCAATCCTAGCTGTTAAGAAAATTAAGGGAATAGAGTAAGCAGAAGAAAACACAGTTCTTTCTTAAAGGCCAAAAGAGAGAATTACAACTAACTGAGCTTTTAGTAGGTTTACAAAAAATTTCTTTTCCAGGAGTTGAGAGGGAAGGATGGGGGAGTAATTGTCTATGAGCAATATCTCATTACAGACAAAAAGACCTCTAGCCCTTTAATTGAACAGAAACATTAAGAATTACGTTATGAAACTAAACACTTCATCTAGAAGGACTGTACATGCAGCTCAGGTAGGGTTGCTGGACAGCCAGCAAATAAGGACTCTGTGGTCAGTAATTAGTTGGAGAAGAAGGGTGTATCATCACTGCTTTGTAAAACCATGTAAATATATTTTCCACGGTCCTACTGAGGTGCCGCCAGCCTGAGGCTATAATTTCACTCTCATTTATTTTGCAGTTTGTGAAGTTCTGAAAGGGTTTTTCAACCAAACTTACCTTCACCCCATTCAGAATTTTGACTTCTCAACAGGAAAAAAATCCTGTTGGTGCAGGAGTCTAAAGAGGAGGGAGGAAAATAGATTTGTAGACACCTAAGTGGAGTACTTGGTGTTCTCCTCCTCCTCCTTTGATGCCTTCTGGATTTCCTACTCCTGTGGTATTGCTCCCATCCCTGTATATACATTATTGTCTCCCTACAGTCATTTGAACCTTGATTTTGTGCTTCTTCCCTTAAGCCCACAGTAGCAGACCTTTAACTGATCTTCCACCACATTCTGTAATAAAAAGAGGCTTGTAATAGATTCTGTACAAAATTAGCCTCCTGTAAGACGTTACCTAAGTCACTCTGTGAGATACACACTACGTCTGTTTAAAATAGGTACGGAATTGTATAATTTAGAGACTGTCCTGGAACGTGTGTGTGGTCAGAGGTGAGGACAGATTGCGGGAGCAGCCACTGTTGTGGCATTTCCTAAAGTATGCATGCTCAGTTTTGTAAGCTTATGGCTCCTTCAACCAATGTACCTAGGAGCAGCTGCAGGTTTCAGACGTGTGGATCCATAGCTCACGATTTAAATGTTCAGCTGGGGAAAAAGATTGGTACTAAGAATATAGTAAAGCCATCAGAATTGCACGTAGTTTGTCCTGATTTGCGGATCATGTTATTGCAGTTCCCCCTTTTGTAAAATTGTGATTATTCAGAGAAGAATGCTAAGGTGAAAACATGTTAAATCTTCAGCTATTCTAAAAAGCTTAACTAGATTATGAAGTCAGACTTGCTTACAATAAAACACCTGTTTTCTCCTTAGTTTAGCAGCTGGACTAGTTCTGTCATACATACAGCTGCTTATGAATATGGAAGTGCTATCAAGCAAGAGTTTTGTTGGAATATTTTTTTTATCTAAATGGAGAAATACATTTGATTAATGTATTTTTGCTTCACACGGAATTCAATGGTATGCCTCAACTCAGTGAGTAAAGTGCAGGGTTTTTGCAATGACATCTATGTTTAGATATGAATTCGGTTTGGCCACTGTCCTCCACTGCCTCAAATCTACTCCAGAATTAGAAGTTTGAATTGAAATATTGTCAGGAAATACCATGGGCCTGATTCTGAGTGGTAGCTGATACTGTTATGTTACCTAAAATGTATAGCTTGTCCCTTACACAAAGAAAGTTCATTGAAAATCACATGCTCAGGCCACAGTCTGGTTTTCAGTCATGTTACTCAAAACATTTCCTTTGGTCTTTTTAGACAGAGCCACATAAAAACCACAAAAGAGATGCAAATGACGCTGCCCTCTAACTGCTCTTCATCTGCTTTAGAGCCACTGTTTTTATCTCTGAAACTTTAGAGCTTTGGCTCTTTTGTTCCTTTTCCCTTTGTGCAGTCTTCTCCTGCGCTTGCCTTAGGTTCATCATAGATGCTGCTCCATATGGCTAACCCTTTCTTCATAAGTTTTGCCAGTAGAGCATTCTCTCTTGTAGGTTACTCTTCAAAGTACTCCTACTCTAGAAGGTGTGTAGGAAAGTTCTGTGTTGCACTGAGATGGCAGTCACAATCAGCTCATCTGTAGTAAGCTGACCCTGACTAGCAACAAAGACCCTTCCCAGTTGCTCACTTCCCTCTCCAACCTTGCCCAAAACTTCCTCCCCTCCAGCAGAATGGGGGACAGAATCAGAAAGGCACAGGCTTCAAGGGTTGAGATAAAGACATGATGATAAGAAAAGAAAAAAACCTCTCAAAGAACCCCCAAGTGATTCAAAGGCAATTGCTCACCACCTTTTTGAGCCACCTACCAGGTGGCTTAATGCCACATCACATAATACACAAACACAAAAATTACCCAAGTGACATTCCCAGCTCCAGGTTCTCTGATGTCTTTTGCTTCTTCATTGAGTTTATAGATACCTCTTTCACTTGGGCAGAGGACAGGAAAAAAATAGGGGGGGTTGGTGGGTTTTAATGGTTAGCATTCTGTGATGCTTTCTATGCTATGCTAATGCTGATGTTTGTAAGCCACTGTTCACAGAAAATGTATTTTTGCATTATTCTTGTCTATGTAAATGCTTGGTAATGGGGACAGCTAGTGGTTGAACATTCAGGGAAGCTTGTTTAAATATATATTGTATGATTAGGTCTAGGCTGAATATGAGCCAATGCTGAATTTGGATGCAATTCCACTTATTCCTCAAGTTGCTGCTTTATTATTAGATTTTGTATTACAAGACTGTTTAAATGCTTCTGCACCGCTTACTACTAGGTTTCATCCATAGGACTTAGTTGAATAGGTAACAATTTATTTGCATTTTAATATATAAAGATACACTGAAAACGTAAGGCATTTTAACCTTTTACCTTGCAATTATTAAAAATAGTTAAATAGCCTCTAAAAAGTTTTTTTCTGTAATCAAGCTTGTATTAGGTACTTAACTTGGAGCATTAATATTTGAATAATTTGGCCTAATGAGTCGGTCACAGTTAAACAGTTGTCTGCACTAAGTTTAAAATTGGGGTCTCTGATCCTTCTCCACATAAGAAGTTGCTGTGTTAGTTTTTTGTTCTAATTCCAATAAATCTCTAGTGGACAAGCTTAGTTTCAGCAAGTATTAATGTCTATGCACTTTATTTTGCTTTGAGGTATTGAGCAGAATGCCGCAGTTTTCAATTAATATAGATTGCCATGGTAGCGTAGAGATCTTTGGAGAATACTGATTTTCTTTTCCACTCAAAACCAATAATAAATCTTTTAGGTTTGCAATTCTTGGGTTAGTTTTGTGCAAAAGGAAGTGGGACATCTGATAGCAAATAACACTGGCTTGTTAGGGTAAGTGGTTAATGCAGGTTTTAATTTCAGCTTTCATAATAATTTCTATTTTGCTTCTCAACACCGTTGTAAAATCCCAGAAGGCTTTTCCTGAAGCAGGAATGGAACAAGTTAGCAGGTGTTATTAAGAGAACGTGTCTGTTGCTTTTGCAAAATGCCGTAAGTTGATTGCAGACCAACTGGGGAAGACCTATGAGATCCTTCCAGTGTACACAAAAGGAATGAACCTATAATTAGATTACAGTTAAACACAGATGGCTATTTTACAGCAGGTGCTCAACTTTGAAAATGTGTCTCTGGACTATTTTTGTTCCAACATGGTGCTTGGTCCCTGTTGGGTTTCTGGCATCATTTTATGGTTAGATAAAAATATTCCTTTGTATACTTTTAATTTTTTTTCCCCAAGATACAGAGCTGTCAAGTGCTGCTATGGTTTAGAGGAAAGCTGGAAGAAAAACATGAAGCAAAGATTAAACATAGCACAGGAAAAAAAAAGTACTAGATTATAAAAAGCTTATCTGTATGACATCTATGAGTTCCAGAGGACTGACATGTACAATTTAATGAGTAACTCAGAATTTGTAAGTATCCAAGGTGAAATAATAGCTGTATCTTTTATTTGAATGCTGAAATAGTTTACACCAGAATGTTAAATTGTTGCAAGGGATATTTATATGATGTATTTATATATAATATAAACATGTCAAGGACTATGTAGTCTTCATGTGTGACCTAAGTCATCAAGATGTAAAAAAATGCTTCTTTAGAGGTACATTAGTTAAAATTAGAATAATTACCTTAAGTATCAAGTGTTGAGTTAAGCATAATTTGCATGGAAATCAAATTTGATTTATTTATTTTTTTTATTTTAAATATGAAAAGGATCTGTCTCACAGGTAATGACATGTTCACAATCATGGGAAAAATATAAAAGCTAGTACTGCAGTAACCTTGCCTTTCATGAGCATTCAGATTGTGAAGGTAGGTTCACGCTGAGTGAACTTGCAGTGAAATTTGTGCACCTGTGAATGCTATAGCATTGTATTTTGAATTAGACTTTAGAGGTCTGGTCAAGATATTGCCTAAATAGTTCAGGTTAATGGTTCAGCTTGGACACATTGATGAATGTCCAGAGGGCATTTGACTTGCTGCAACCAGTCAGGTCAGCCCATATAAATAAATGAGTAATAGAGATACAGGAGTTATAGAACGGTGTTAAGAGCAACTTAGGTAAGCTTTCCAGTTCTCTTATTGTTCATCTCTTGTTTTTAATGTTCACCTCCACCTTCCAGCACAGAGTTAAATTCTGCAGCCCTTGGGCTGGAGAAATCTCATGAGATGTAAAGAGAGTGAGAGGAATTTTGATGCCTGTACCAACTGCATTGCTGCTGAACAAGAGGAATCCATGCTTACTTGGACAGTAAAGTGGCTTCTTTCTGTAGCTGATGAGCTTACTTTTTTTGGGTCTCTAAAAATCTCTTTTGTAGGAGGGGTCTGTTTAAATATCTTATTTACTTAGCTGTAGAAATTTCCAAAAAGATGTCTTCTGGTGATATCCCCATTGACTTACTTGCTTAGCTGTGTAATGAAAATGCTAGTATAGTTTGTTTACAGTTGACAGACCATCACAAATGGCCAGCCTTGCTTTTATTTCAAGAAAAAAGCAGGAATTTTTACTATCATCACTTGTGCAAGATAAGGGAAAGCATTCTACTGTAAATCAGTGTAATAATTGTCTAAATGTTTCCTATTCATCTCTCCCTTAATGAGTTGAGAGTCTATGGGTGAGAATTAAGGGACAGGCTAATACAGGGGACAGTCTTGTGGGTGTTCTTTATAGGCCACCGTTCAGTAGGAAGTTGATGAAGCCTTTTTATGAGCAGCTGGAAATAGCCTTGCAGTCACAGGCCCTGGTTTTCCTTGGGCACTTCAACCACCCAGATATTTATTGGAGGGGTAACGTGGCCCAGCACACACAGTCATGGAAATTCCTGCACATCATTGAAGAATACTTCAATGGTGGTGGAGGAGCCAACGGGGAAAGGTGTGTTGCTAGACCTTGCACTTACAAACCAATAAGTTAGGTTGAAGATGTAAAGGTTGAGAGCAGTCCTGGCTGTAGCAATCATGAGATGGTGGAACTCAGGATCCTCTGTTGGGGAAGCAAAACAGCAAGCAGGACTAGAATCCTAAACTTCCTGAGAGCTAACTTCAGCCTCTTCAAAGAACTACTTAGAGGAATCCCATGGGATAGGGCTCTAGAAGAGAAGAAAAGCCAAGAGAGCTGGTTAGTATATAAGCAGCACTTCCTCCAAGACCAGTGTACCCCATGATGAAGAAATCAGGCAAAGGGGGCAGAGGACCTGCATGGATGAGCAGGATGCTCCTAATAAATCTTAAACTCAAGAAAGAAATTTATGGTATGTGGAAAAAACTAACTGCACATCTGGGCTTTCAACCCTAACCCTCTAGGATACACCTTTAAAACTCTGAAAATATGGAAGTTCTCTAGGTTCTATTTACATGCAGTGTTTAGGAAAAATCTTATTTTGCAAATGGAGAAATACTAAAGAATTTTTTAATATTTGTTATTACATTTGTCCCTCTGACCAGTTTCTGCAGTGTCTAGTGCTGTTATTTCAGTTACTGCTTGGACTGTTTTCTCTTATTCCCCACTGTCACAAGATGACATTTCTAATAAAGCTGAGTATGTTGGTAGCTTTCAAAGGCATTCCTTACTGGCCTTTTATGCTTAAAAGGGATGCCTTAGAATTTTGAAAAATACTTAAAAGCAAAGAAATATTAATGGCATTTTTAAGCATTGTGTAAAGGTGTACGTGTGGGTTATTGTCATATATCAACATTTTCTAGTTGCTATTTTCAGCACCCATCCTTAATTCTTTTTTTAACTTGATCTGGTATATTGGGACAATGAGATTAAAGATGTCCTTGTTACACTCAAAATATGCCAATTTTTCTTCAACATTAATCACATGAGATTCAGAGCTTATTTTTGAGATTTAGGGTGATTTGCAGGATTTTTTCTGTTAGAGTTATGTGAAAACACTACAGTTTTGAATTATTATTAAACGTTGCTGGCTAGCTGTGCATTGTCTCTACTGAAAATTCACCTTTATGGACTTCAAATTAAAATTTGCTTAATCTTATTCAGGAAAACATTATAGTTTTGTCATAGGCCAATGCAATAAAATGGGAAATGTAATGGTAGCGTGGCAAAAAAACCACAGCATAATAAAATACAAAGCTTTTTTTTTTTAAGAGCAATTCACATTCTTTGCTAATATTTAATCTTTCATTCTGACACAGTGATTTACTTGGCATTACCTTTGATGCATTCCACTGAGGCTCTGATTCTTAAATTATTTGTCTTTGAACTCACCGTGACCTATATTCAGTCTTCTGTGGCTGATGAAAATTACTCCTTTACCTTTCACTGCTGATGACTAAACCACCAAGCAAAGAAATATGCATTGACACTCTTAATAGCTGCATTAAGTTAGTCTTAAAGTATTAATATATGGGAACTTCTTCATCTTGTATACATAATGCTGCTGTAGTGAAGAGCAGCAATCCAGGTCACAAAGGTATGCATGAATTCTGAGCATTATAAATGCAGTCTGCCACATGGTTTCAGCTGTGGTAGCAAGCGGAATGAAGATGGTGGAGTTTGAAAAGTGATCTCCATCTAACAGTGGTCTCTGTGGGAAGCTGACAGGAACTAAGAGAGCAAACCAAGTGTGTCACAACAGCGGTATGATGGACACAATCCAATTTCTGTAATATTACTCAAGATAAATTGAACTGCTAACACTAATTTAAAATCTTGAACTTTCTCGTCTGTTATTTCCCCTTTGTCATTTTGTGGTTTTCTAGTTAGCAAATGGACATTCTGCCTGCTTTATGGGAGGACTTTTTTTCTCTTTCTACTTGCCTCTGATACCAACTGCTGCATGTCATAGCTGGGAAAGAACAGGTGTTTGAAAAATACTGGGTTTGGCCAGTGCTTGTATTAATCATACATATTTGTATAGGTTTAATTAATTAGCATATTTGCTGGAATCTCAGGCAGAGACTTTCACAGATTAAAAAATAAGAAATAGGCAGTAGAGGACAATTTGTATATTGGAGCTGCTTTGGTTTGATGCTGTTATCTATGATTAATGGCATAGTGGTAGCAGTGGAGGTAGTGTCTGATGAGCTTTCTGATGTGGTAGTGTGTCTTATACACAGAAGGTGTAATAGTCTGTAATGAGAAACAAAAGGTGATGAAATATGGATGCTCTGTTTATCTCCTTGCTATTTACAGTGTAGAACATCACTCTTGTAGAAATGGTAGTTCTTGAACTGCATCTCCTTTGCCCAAATCTTGGCTCTGGAAATCCCATGTATGTGTCCTCAAGTCCACACGATCAGGTTTAGCCATTCTGTATGTATGGCACCTTCATCTGCAGATCTTTGTGTTTCCTACCCAAAGAGCACTGTGAAGCTCTGTGTCCTCTGCTGCCCTGGAGCACCAAACAATGCAGCAGAGACAGCTAACATGTTAGAGGGTCCCTACACAAATTCATTTGTTAAACAGTTTTAGGGCCAGGGACAAGACTCTAGCAGCCCAGGGGACTGACACTCAGCCACAGGAGGAGGTAGCGTTCTCAAGGCATTGCAGTAAGGTTTCTTGAAGGCTTTGCTCCTGCATGGAGAGTGATCTAGGAAAGGTAACTGTGTGGGAAGTAAATGCACCCTCTGCTTACCTATGAGAAAGCCCATAGTGCCGCCTCCTCCTCTGTCCTGTCCTCATTTGTTTTCTTTAAAATCACTTTACTGTTGATAACTGCATGTCAGAACTAAGCTACCTTCCCATGTAAAATGCCCTGGCATAAATTGTCTGTTGTCCTTTAACCCTGTTTGTCTTTTTTTGTGCACCGTTCCCAAGCCTTCCACTGGCAACGGGACCTGTCTCAGCAGAATGTCTTTCTGAGTCAGTTTTAAAGAACAGTGGACATGGCATCATTGCTCTCAGCTATAGTTACACATAAAGAATACATGCGTGAAAGACCAACCACCTTTTCTTCATTTCCAGAAATCTCGTCTTCTGGCTGCCATTGCAGCCAAAATTCAGAAATTCTTGCAGATAGGTTTTGTCAAAGCACGTCTCATGTAACTAGATTTTGTTGTATCACTGTTGCATATCTACCAATAGGGTATGCATCTCATGCTCTTGTAAGATGTAAAGATACTACGTTTGTCTTCTTTTCCTCTATATATATATACACACAGTACAAAACTGTAAAGACACCTTACAAGCTGGGACCTTCAACATTTTGGGATGAAATACTGGAACTGCTGCTCTAGAATAATTTGTAAAGTGGTTTCAGTGCTTCACCAATGAGATGCTCAACCATCTCTGCTTTTGTGTCTGACTCATGAATTGTTAAACTCACTGTATTATTATATTTTCTCCATTGTTACCTTTAATTAAATTGTAAAGCTGTCGTTTTTGTGTACTTGGCTTCCAAAGGGAAAATTATAGCTAGACAAACTATTACTGACAATATTGTCAGAAGAGAGATGTGGAGATATTATGTTCACAATAATAATAGAAAGGAATTCCCAAAGCTTCTCTTTAAATGTGTATGCCATTCCCATTCAGACTACAGAGATCATAGCTCTATTCTTCTTTTGGGTAAAAAGAATGACAATACAAGTTAATTTCATCTGATTTCTTAGCATCACCAAACCTTCTCCAAATTAGCTCTTCGGAAAACATATGTGGTCTGCAATCTTCAATCTGAGTCTATGGAGGACCTGATATTGTATGCCAGGCAGGTACACCTACCACCACTTCTGGTAACAGCTTGTTAGCAGAAGCAATGCACGTTTTTCATAAGGGGAGAAAGCAAAAGTTATATTTAAGGAAGTGACCTTTTCTATGAAAAGCAAAACAAAACTTTAGAAATTGAATTCCTTGGTTGTATCTCTAGGTTTGGGAAAAATCGACCTAGCTTTTCTATAGTTTTGCTTGTAGGAATGGTATTTTGAGAGGCAAACCTGAATAACCACTGCCTGATTAGGAAATAGTTTGTCTGGTAATAATGAGCACTCTGAGGAAGCAGTGATTTCCAAATGGGTTCTGGGAACATACGGAGTTATTTGTATGCAGCACATTGAAATTCAGTGCATGAAAGCAAGACAGAACAAATACCCTCTTCACATCTGCATATTCCTGTGCTCCAAGTCTTGTTCTGGGCAAAAGGAGGAATGCATCAGGTATATGAAGCCAAGGATTTATTGTTTAATTAAGAGTGAATATTAGTTCTGTTACAATGATACTACTATGCACAGCATTATGTTAATTAGGTAATATACCTGCATTTAAAAATTAGAGGAAAAAACCTCCATGAATTATTAAATCTTTCTTCTTTTAGGTGTGTTGTGCTCACACAGACATAGTCCAGAGGTCACCTCTGGATCGCAGTGCATTTTCAGCAGCCTGCAGGGGCCCTGCAGGGAATGACATGTTACTGATGGGGGTTCTTCCTTCTCCTCCTCTGTGCTCTGAGAATCATGCTGATGTTTATCCTCCTCTCCCAAGGCCTGGACATTCCTGTGTTTTTCAAAGCACTCTGTACATCACTCCTCATTGGGCTGCAGCTCCACGTTCTACCTGGGTTTGCTTCATGTATGATACATTTTGAATACGCTCAGTAATTCTTCTGTGTCCTGTCTTTTACCTCTAAAACTGGTTTTGTCCTATGAAGCTATGAAGTGTGCATTGTAACTAGTAACTTGCCACTGCTGAGTTGTTCACAGCTTCAGGTCTCATCCTTTGCCTGCTGCACCTCTAGGGTCTCTGCCTCGACCACTTCCTAATGCGGCAGCATTATTTTAGTGTCTGAGATAATTTATTGTACAGAAGACAACTCTTATCTGTTTCAAAATTGTTAAAAGTGTTTCTGTTATGATATGCAGTGATACAAAGCTAAGTAAAACTAAAATGAATCAGGCAATAGCAACTTGTTCATTAGAAGGTTGTTGTTGCAGCTAAAGCTAAACCAAAGCTCTTGGCAAGCCAAGCCCAGGCAAAGCAAGCCTGGCAATCCTTCAGGCCTCCGTTGTTAGCTAATCATAAAGCCTGTGCCAATATCAATACTGTACAGGGTTACAGGATAGGTGCAAATTATGATAGAGGTTCTGGTGCTTTTCATTCATCACTGTTAATAGTCCTGTGCCCATAGATGAGGTCTGGGAGCAAGGTAGGGTTTTCCTGCCTGTGGAAAGCTGTGAGCTTCTCCCTAACCAAGTGGGAATATCTTTCTTGCCACGCTCCACACAGCAGTCTGCAGAGATGCATGGCATCAATTGAGAAACAGCTGGCTTTCTTTAACTGTAAATCTAATAAAGATCGTACACAAGCCAATATTTTTTAAGTATGATACGCGATATCCCATCAAATAAGAAATCTTTGAATTATCCACACGTAATTCAGTTAGTGGCTTGTGCAAAGAGCTGTATGAGTTAGAAGATATTTTTTTTCAACAAAATCTCCACTTGTTTGAGCATCTAGAGGGTATTAATATTTTCATTAATGTGGAAATGGTAATTCCCAACTGAGTTCAGGATCGTGCTGTAATCATAGTTAGAAATTGATTTCAGAAGAATGGACAGGCAAAATAATAGAAAGGTTAGATTGTATTATCATGGGTAGGTGTCCTGCTGCTCTTAGGTAGCAAATATATTTATGTGAGTAGTTTGATGCACAGAAAGAAGACATTGCTCTTTTTCTTCTTTTGAGATATATTCTGGAAAACATTCCCTAGCAGAGGACATGTTTTCAAATAAATGTCTGCAATTAATTCAAGTAAAGTTTTCAGGGTATGAAAATAAAATTATGTTCGATAAAGAATTTTCATATGTAAAGAAAAATAATGCACAGATAAGAGCCAGCATAATGTATTTCCAAAACATTTCTTCTAAATCTAAACGAAACACCTAAATTAATGTGTGAATGGTTATTCAGAAGCCAGTTGCTATCTGTATTTCATCACTATTGTACTGTGTAATAAGCAGAGGTTATGAAAAGTGTGATTTGCAGAACTTGGTACATCAGTTTAAATTTTCTTTATTTCAGTATTTTAAATCACTTCTTTTTTTGTAGCTTAAGTTACAAACTTACATTAATATCCGAGACTTTAAAAATAAATTTACATCAGTAGTGGTATTTTAGGAGTATTAGAACCTGAAGCACCTTTTAATTACTGTGCTTGGGGATGCGTTTGCCTAAATAAAATAGATCCTTATAATATCCATAGTAAGTTGTTTAATACTTGGGCTGTTGGTTGAATCACTGATGAGGGGCATAGCATGTTCTCTAAGGTAATTGGTTGATAAATCTGCAGTCTAAATTTATACAATTTGATTAGTTCCACTGGCAGATAATTGGTAATTAGATGGTACACAAAATGTCATTTTCTTCCATGCTTCATCTTTCAATCTTATTTCCCAAATAGCATTTGTTTGAATATGAAATCATAGGTTAACATGAAAACAGCTTTATATCCTAGATAATGCCATCGAATAGAGAATTTGGATTGATGGATATAATTTTTTATACTGATGGTAACAATTTTTTCCTTTTAAAGAAAATGTGATTTAGGTTTATTTTGCACCGTAACATTTTAAAGACAGATCATCTAAATCACAGACCTTTTATCTTGCAGGCATGAAGCATGCAATGATACTGCCTTTGTTGTTTGTCATGCTCAATTTTTGTTTTGTTTTGTTGTTTTATTAAAAACTATGCTCTTCTTTTGCAATGCATTATTTTGCAATGGATTATTTTGACATATATTAAAATCTTATTGAAAGTTTGAGATATCCATTACTGATTAGTTATAAGACAAATTACTGTAAAATTTGCCTATTAGTATAGCAGAGCAGTGGTGCATGTCCCATTATTTCAACAGGATAAGGCAGCAGTTTCATTAATTTGAAGACCAACAGTAACTAGACAAGCCAGAAGCTGGCTTACTGTTTAGCATCTTGATTTCTTACCAGTGCCATTCTAAGCAGTGGCTTCTATTCAAGGATGAAAACCAAGGGAAGGAATCATTGGCTGGTAAGGGAAACTGTAAAATGCTAGATTCTGAGTGTGGCTTCAGAAGCCTATTAGTGAGTAATTCATTAGGAGGAGGTGGAGAGAGAATTGCAAAATAAATGGGGAATAATCTGATAAAGAAGAAAGTAGAGTGGAAAAAGTATAGAAAAAGTTCCATGATTTGTGCTCTGCCCAAATTTAAAGAGCAATAAAACCCAGGGGAAGTTATACCAAGTTGGTCAATTCTGTAGTGCTTCTGTGGCAATGTATATTTGACAAGGTTTATTTAAACTCTTTGCCTCCACTTCAGTCATAATTAAATAGCAGCAAAGGGAAACAAAGGGTTTGAATCTGCAAGTTCTTGCACTACACATGTGTGCCAACACTTCATAAATCATTACCCCATGAGGATGGTTGTACTCTGAACCCGTTTGGAGCAGACATAAATTACTTTGCAAAATTAAAGTCAGTGGAGAAGCAGGCTATATTAAGTTGTTGGTTTGGGGTTTTTTTCTTCAGTTAATGTTTGTAAAGTTCAAACCCTGTAGAGCTGAGGAAAAGCTCCAGTAAGGATCAGCACATCTTTATATTGACTGTCTATAAAGCTTTTTATGAAGCATAGTTATTAACTATGGGATACATGACAAGTATTTCTGGTTACTCTAAGTAAAAGGAATGAAAGGCTAGGTAAAGCAAGATGTAAGTCTGCAGCCTAACCTAAAGCAAGTCACAAATAAGTGCAAAAATAAACCAAAATCATGTGATGATAGCTCTAAGATGAGTATGTCATTCAAAACACTTGCTCTATTCATGGCGTTTACATATAAATCTTTTTTGTAGTTTAATGCATAACCTCAGTGGATTTTACATAGGACTGGTTCCTGCTGAGTGCTTGCCTAGACCATGAGGCTTTCCTGCCTCAGGGTGTATCCCCTCCTTCTGCCAAATCTTCCTCTCCTTTTGCATCATTTTATGCATGCCCTGAAGTACCCTGTGTCTGAAAGCAGTTGCTGCACTGCAGCCCCGAGCACCACCACAGGCGCTTACTGCTTGGTTTCCTGGTTTACACCACCTCCAGCTGATTGTGGAATACTTTGCTTTAGTGTCAGGAAACTTAGGAGGAGTGCACTGGTGGAGTTTGCACCATCTTTGTGCTTGGGATTGCAAATGTTTCACAGTAGTAATGAGTAATATGATATTTAATAATGCATTTGATCTTTTCCTTTAAGAGTAGCTTGCATTTTTTAAGTTATTTTTTTCTTTCCTTGTAGTAATTTTAGGTTCTTATTTTCAGTTGATTGTTGGATTTAAAGCAAACAGAATTTTCTGCTGCCTAGGAGACTGCTTTAGTTTGGTTATTGTCTTTGTAAGCAACCGTGCTTTTACATAAGTTTTAATTTCCTGCTGTTTGCTGTTGGTGAAAGCTGTCTTTAATTACCTTTTACTAGGATAAAAATGGAAATTCAGATGGAATTATCCAATTATTTTGTGCTTTGTTTTATTATTTACAAAGCTTTACGTGGGTCCATAGAATTAAACTGACTGAAATTTAACACATTTATGCTGAGACTGATTTGTTATGCAGAAGTTATATTGCACAGTTAAAATGCTGAGTTACTCACATCCAAGCTACAGAGCCAGTTAGAGCTAGTAGATCTCATCCTCTGAATCTGCCTTTTAAAACCGATTATTAGAAATGAGAAAAATAAGGGGTTTTTAGTTTACCTAGCCCCCCTCAAATAAGTGCTCGTTGTAGCAGTTAGACCATCTGCACCTTCGTGAGGGGCAGTGTTTTTAATCAAAGCTTTCGGGTGTAAAGGTGCTTGCAGATTTCCAGTTCTCACGGTTGTTGCTGAATTTAGGTGTGTTTGAATGCTAGAACATGACTGTAAAAGTAGATCAAGTTTCTGGTGTTTTCAGTATAAATTTACTGTGTAGGAAAAAACAAAGACAAGGTGGTATTTGTAGAAAGCTACTGGTTTATATTATTCTTACAGTTTTAGGGATCCTGTTTCTCATTTGATTCTTTTTATGCATGCTTCATGTTGGCAGAGCTGTACTGCAGCAGGAGCGTGGAAAGTAGTACTTAGAATATGGGCCTGTGGTTGGCAGCAAACTAACATATCTACACTGACCAAAGCATAGAGTGGGAAAGGAAAGCTTTTCTCATAGAGGAACAGATTTTCTAACACAGGTTTAGTCCCTGTCCTCTGCTTTCTATCTCCTTCCTGCCTCCTATTAAGAAATCTAGTACTATGATTACAAACTCCAGAGCTGTTATACCTCTTTATGGAGTTTTCATAGTATAAAAGCAGAGTCAATTTGGATAGATGGAAGGTGGTTGCTCACTTTACAGTAGATGATGATGGAGCTTTTTTAAAGCTATATGTAGTTATATGAAAATACAAACACAATGCATTTATGTGTGTTATTCTAACTATACTTTGGGTTACGTTGTTTCTAGGAAGTTCATGTTTACAAACACTCAGCTTACATTGGCAAAACAGATCTAGATAGTGCTGTTTGAATAGGCTAAAGGTTGCAAATGCTTAAATGTATCTACTTATAAGCTTCTAATTTAATTCTCTTAATTTTTGACATCATTACAGTAAGCTACTTGAGGGGAGGGTTCTGCTTTCTTTGGTTGAGTTTAATTCTTGGTAGTTAAAAGATAATATTGCTTCAGAAGGCAGGTTTTCAATATATGCTGGAATCATGATAACGTATTTGTATACATATTTATGCAGTTCTTTTATCACCAAGTGATTTCAGTGTCACAGCCCAGCCTCTGGAAAGCAATTTTAAAAGTATAGATGTATCACTTGCCTCATGCACTGCAGTTAACATTTCTCATTCCCAAGATTGCACAAGGCAAATAAATAATCATGGCAGGAGTATGTAACCCAGAAGTTATAACTTAACAACTAGCATGGTCTAAACAATGGTGGCAGAGCTTACTATTTTAACCAAAGCTTTCAAAAGGGATGTGTGTCTCTGATATGAAGGGCACATTACCAACTTTTCCTTCCTCTTAGTCATTCCTGGCTTCTCTCATTTTGACTTGGTTGTGGTCCTGCTAAAGGTGAGGAGCAAAGCTTGCCATTTCTTTACTTGTGGATCAAAACAGTCCTGCAAGTTGAACAAACTGTTATGTTTATGGTGCTCACCATTTTCAAATGCAAATGCTTCATATGTGAAAGTACCTTTGCAAATATAAAGCAGTCAGAAAGACACTTGTATTGCTCCGTGGGGATTCATGGGTTAATACATGCTTTGCAGCAGGGACTCTAGTCAACCTGTTTCTTAGAGTATAATCTCATCCGTGGTCTGTTTCAGTCTGATTATAAAGTTTAGAAACATCTTTTCTTCTAAATTTGTGTAAGATGACCAGTGTGTTTGTCCTGTTTGCCAGTTAGGTTTATTGCCGACCTCTTCTCCCTTAATCAGTATATGAGTCATCCTTATCTTCATAAACTTGTTTGTTTCCTGAGCTATAGGTATGCTTGAATTCTATGCAAAGAAACATTTTTTTACCCTCCATTGCAATTTTTGCTATATAATAAATGCATGTCTTCAGGTTGCCTTCACTGGATCTCTTAGCTTAACTCACTCCTGTGATGGAATCCAGAATGAAGCCGTGCATTTTGAACTTACTGTGGAAATAAGCAACCCTTTCCAGATGCCTTAATGTGTCTTAAAGCAAACCATAGCTAAGCAGGTTATTTAACAAACCACTATCTTCAAAAGCCCAGATCCATTTTTCTTTTCCTTGCAGTAGGGCCACTCAAGCATGAAGAGTTTCATTATGCAAAATATATGTTGTCTTTATGGTCACTGCCGTAACTAGAAGAGAGGAGAAAAGCAGTGATGTCTGTGACTTTTGCTATCCTTCATGTAGTAATCCATATTTTTGATTCAGCAGACAGCCGTATTCTTTCAGATTCAGTTCAGAGAGCGAATTCCTTAACAGAATTTCATGTTTCAGGTGGCAAAGTTAATGTGGCATTAGACCATATGGAGGAAATGCAAACCACAGGTTATGTGGTTTGAGGATGATCGAGGAGTGAAAGGAGGCAGAGCAGAATTCCAGACTGGCATCTCACCATTCTCAAGGCTGCAGGCTGTTAATGACTTAGTGCCATAAACCATGGGAATCATAGCTGGCTTGCTTTCATTCCCCCTCAGGGCCGTACAGGAAGAGTTTACCTCAGTGTCCTCAACTTCGGTGTTGATCTGTGAAGGAGAATGAAGAAGTGCTTTTGACGGTCTAACAATTGGTAAATTCTACCCTGGAAGAAGTTGCAGATGCATAAAAAATTAGCTTGGAGTATCTCTGAAATACAGACCAAGTACAGCAGCCAGCAGGTCATTGCAAAGGTTGCTAACAACATACTCATCTACTGATTTAGAGTTATAGTAAGGAAAACTTTAGCCAGAATACTGAAAGAAGATGTCTTTGAAAAGACTCTTTTACCATTACTGTATCTTTGGAATAGGTAATAAGAGATTATCTCATTTAAATTTTTCATTTTTACCTCTTATTTCTTTGATCTTTTATCTTCCAAGTTATCCTTTCAATTTTTTGTGTATGCAGAAGTTTGTATGCCCTTAAGCCAAACTGTAACGATTTTTGTTGGAGGTGAATTCCAGATGCCTTAGATTTTAGCAAAGTCATGAAGTATAAATTGGTTTTGCTTAGCCTGGCATGTTGGGCATCCCACCAGAAGCATGTGATTTGCTGGTTCAGTCCGCACTGCATGCTCACTGAGCCTGCTGCTCTGATGGCAGCAGCACATCATTCCTTATCTAAAGCTGTGGGATCTGGTGTGGCAGCTGCAGCTGGCTCCATGTCCGTGGTATATGGAATTCACTAGAGAATGTGGTCAGAAGTATTAAAATGGGGTAGTTTACTGTGAATGCATCATATGGTTTATAGTCACCGGTACAGTTCACTTCTATTGTTGTAAGCATTTGGAAGCAGTCAAATTTCTGGCAGTGTATGGATGTTACTCAGTATCAGTATCTAGCTTATATGATTAGGAGTGTTTTTTCATATTCTCTTTGAGTATAGAATATACAATAGCATGTGATGCATCCATCCTTTTAATTTATATGTACTAGTCAGTGGTTAGTTATTGCATGTAAGCAGCTTTCTCATTTACAGAGTCAAAAGAGGACAGTGTGTCATTTGTGTAAATGGGTGCAACTGTTTTGACATCAACTGTGTTTTATCTTAATGTATTTTATTATTTGGGAGTTCAGAATACCAGATCCGTATGATATCTGGTAGGTCCACTGGCCTTTGCCCAAGTGAATCTCCGTTGAGTGGAGAATATGCTAATGTCCTGGATCAGCACTTGCCATTCATATTCTTTAGGCTGTTTCCATTGAGTCAAATCAGTATATTGGTCTGGTATGAGCAGATGTTTTAATGAGGAAATCAATCCAGCCCCCACTCAGAAAAAATAAAAACTGGTTGGTTGGTTTCATGAGCCCTTCCGTTTGAACTATTTTAATGTAAAAATTTCCTAATCTTGACACAAAAGATTTATTGGAACAAACTGAGTTGAGCCTATATACCTCCTCTTACCATCAGATAAGGAGTCATTCCTCAGGGGTCTCAATGTTTGCACCTCTGACTCTTTGAGTATTTAATGTTCAGGAGTCTCCTAGAAAAACTATTTCAGGGCTGAGTGTCTTCAGAAGCGAAACTGCAAACATGTAGTCTGCATTAAGGTGGTTAAAGACTGTGGAAAAATCCTAAATCTTCTGTTCCAATTCTATGAACTTGTATTTATTAATCCAAAGGAAATTAGCTCTCGGTAGGATTTCTCTCTCCAGCTGTTTTAAAAGTCCAGTTTCAGAAAGCCTCTTAGAAATTATCTACCGTGATCTAGAGAGTAAAACTTCTAAGTCATAATAAATCTAAGGTATGGTACAAGTTTTTTACCTGTCTTCTTTCCTTCTGCTTAGTGCAGAAAAATAGAGTGTAATTCTCAGGTGTGGTCATAGCCCTGAAATCATCTAAAAACTAATTGGGAAATCTGAGCCCCGCAACCGAATTATCCTTTGTTACAGATCTTTCCTAACTTCTATATGAGCACACTCATATTTCACTTTCTTTTACTAGGAAGTGTACACCAGGTGAAATTCACCTTGAGTTATATACTTGCTCTTTGAGTCTCTCCCTTCTTTTTTAAGGGAAATCAGGACATCTTTCAAACAAAGCTATATCCATGCACTGCAGCTCTCGCTGGAGGTAGATTTTGTGCCATCCTATTTTCAATTAGGTTTCTGTTTAAAATGAAAGCATCTTGCTTGATCTCAAGTGCAGAATATTTAGGTGAGCAAGGTTCCTTTCAACCTGCCTAGAGGGATGAGCTGGTGCAGGGTGGATACCTTCTGTATAGAGGTGTTACAGCACTGTCTCCCAGTG
>JAVHNC010087221.1:15263-25702 GCA_034782935.1 Micropsitta keiensis | reverse complement strand
ATTCTCAATGTATTTTTGTCAGCTCTTCAACACTGTGTTTACTTACATGTTGGGTTCCGTCCTGGGATATTAGTGCTACTTGTTGACCTAATCCTGACTGAGTAACTGTAGCAACCTGTGCAGAAATTACATCTTCTTGTCTACACCCGTCACGTAGGTTATTTGGGAACCTTTGAGAACATCTTCACCTTGACCTATTTGATACAAAGAAGGCAAAAGGGTAGTTTACATACTCTAGAGGCTGCCAAGAAAGAGAATGGCAACAGTTAAATGCCAGCCTAGTTTGAAGGTTTTAAACACTCTTGACGGAAAAATTTTAGTGGAAAGAGGAGAAAAATAAAAGCAAGTCAGAAAGTCTGGTTTAGGAACACGGGGTATAATCTTTTAGCAGTGAGTTTTAACACACAAATGCTATACATAAAGAAAATATACACTGAGTTTATTACCAAATATTGAAATGGTGACAAACATTTCTAATTAATTCATTATATGTTAACCTCTCCATGCAAACACAACTGGCAGCTTTTAAAGAGTTACTAATTAACAAACATACAGAAGAACACAGGGACGCCTTTGTGTGACTTAAGTTCAGTATCTTAATAAATGTTTAACCTCAGCAAATGAATCTTATAATTCCCTTAAAAGGAACTGGATTCCAGCAGATCTGTTTGAGGCATTCAGTGTAGTTTCCCACATACATATAGGAAAATAACTTCTTTGACCAAAACAGTTTGTGCACTTATTTCCAGTGTTCAGTCACATGTAAAAATCACAATCTGACAAATGGTATTTGTCCTAACACAGTACTTCCTTCAGTCTGATCTTTAACAGCCATAGGATTCAATACTCATGATACCATGAGTACTGCAGCAAATGAACTTATTTTCATCTTTGCTTCTAGGACAGTTTACATAAACTGATATTAACCACAGCAAACCCAGCACAGTATCAGCACAGCACAAAGACGGATCTTCCTTTTCTCAAGGCAGCGCCTTTGCTCCTGCACAAAAGACTGTCACCAAGCATGGTGTTCTAGATACACTCTTAGAAGAATACCCAAGAAAAATCCAGTAGCTTTTAAGCATAAGCATTTTAGATTCTCCCAGGTCCCTCTCCACATTCATTTTTATAGAAGGTTTGCAGGGACTGCATCTCAAATTTCTCTTATCTCCAGGACTGCTGTGAATGAGTTTACCATCTGGTCAATCACTCTTTCAGTTTCTGTTTACAAGTAGCCTACCAGACTAAAAAGTCTACAAAGAAGTTAAATAACTTTATTAAGTGCTTCAGATTTTTATCTATGCTCTCATTTGCTTGGTTATAAAAAACCCCAGCAAAGTATTATCCAGCCCATTTTTTTTACAACACAAGATTCCACAACTGAAACTCTAACCTGGAGGTGGCTCAAAAAAAGCCTCTTGCTCTTCCTCAATGGGCTCTGTGTCATTGTGCGCTGTCCGCTTATGCATAGCAAGTGTAGAAATCTGCTTGTATGTTTTCCCACAGTGATTACAGTTATACGGTTTGGAATGAGTATGTACAACATGATGCTTGTATAAACTAGAGTACTCTGTGAAACGTTTGTCACAACCAGGAACTGTACAGACATAGGGCTTCTCCCCTGTATAGAAAACAAAAGGGATAAAGAGAACTTTATTCAGGATGCAGAAGAAAAAATGCCAACAAGTGATATTTGGTGACACAACTTCATTACCAACCACATATCAATTTCAAAGCCAACAGTGAAGATCAAGCTCACCAAGTTTATCAATGCACCTTCTCACTGTCTTTTTGTAGAACTGCCAGTAAAACTTGGTCCCTTTTCTCTCCATTCCATCTAAAAAATCCTTCTGATGAAGACAGAAGGATACAGGCTGAAAGTTGCAATGTCAGTTTAGCGTCGTATTGAGAATTTTATTCTTTTATTACCTCTCAGTAATCAGGTATGTTGATACCCCAGCACAATTTCACTTACTTTTGAGCCTTTAAGCTCTGAAGAAAGCTTATGGGAAGCATATGTTTAAATATAAAAACAACTTTCATTTAAAAATCAATGAAACAAATGTCCAAATTGTGAACTAAAAAGATTATCTGAGATACAAAACGTACCTCTATGAAACTTGTCTGTGCTTCCATAAAATACCTAAGACTACCAATATTATACAGCTATCACTGGCTTTAACATTTTAGAACCTTTGAATCTGTGATTATTTCTGCTAACCAATCAAGTTGGATATGTATTTTCACCTCCACTGTCTAGAAAGGTGGGATGAAACAATGACTCACAATGATGAGCCCAAGTCGTACTCAGACTTGTACTTTACTGTTATTTATTTAAGAAGCAGCTCACAATGGAGGCAAACCCCAGAACCATATAAGGATGTCCACTGAAGATGAGGTTTTATATTCATTTTAAAGAACTATGTATCCAAAACAAAATTATTCTGCCTTGACAGCAAGGCAGGAAACCTAACTGCTTAACTGGCCTCAGCTCAGGGTAGACAAGCCCAAATTAAAGTGCCAAGCCAGGTCACATAAACGTGACTAAACCCAATTACTATGTACCAAAACAGTGTTCACAAGGAGAATGACAAAGCCTTTCCCAAGCAGATTCCACTTCAAAATACAAAACATCACTCATATACCTGTGTGTATTCTCACATGATTCTTATAATTAGTTGCACTGGCAAAAGCTCTCCCACATCCTGGCTCTGTACAGTAATAAGGCCTTTCGCCTGTATGTGTCCTGATGTGAACCTTTCTAATATTAGATGTTGTGAATGACCTGCCACATCCTTCAAATGGACACTTAAAGGGCCTTTCACCTGAAAAATAAAGAAAAAAGGGCACACATGCAGAAATTATAGAAGAACAAAAATCTTAAGTTACACTTAAGATGGAAAGTAGGAATCTAAAGCTACTTAATTCTCTCTTTGAGACCCAATGGGAAACACCATGAACATGCCACTGTGGAGTGTTCTACCATTTAGCCAAAACTGTGAAAATTCAGGAAAATCATGCCATCTGTAAACTCAATTATGAAGCATTTAGATTAGTACTTTGTGATGTATAAAACAGACTCAGTTGCTTGGATTAGCTTCCACACTGTTCATATTCCAATATGTATTTAATACCAACCCTCCATTCATACATACATTACCCCAAATAAGTATAGCATAACATTCTTACATTTGTCAATTGTAATTCATAAAACTTAAAAAAATAAAACCCCTTCATGATTTAACGTATAACCAAGATACAAGTGGATTCGTAAAACTCATTATAGAGAACACTCTTTAACAACAGATAGCCCTGAAAATCATTTCAAGCCCCCAAAGCAATCACAAATACAGGTTATTTTAAAATAACTCTATTAATGCAATATAAATCTAAGCACAATAACTTAACATCATTGCACCAAAACATTTCAGTAAATAAGGCCAACCCCTGCCTAATATCCCAATACCCCTGACCTTTCAGGTCTATTAAAGCACATAGAGTAGGAGAGTGAAGGGGGTTAACTGTGCTGTCCTGTTGTAATTTAACACTTCCTAGAGCTATGTAGGTTCCACCCACTATACTGCTTACCAAAGGGAAGAATCTTAGAGCCAGAGAAGACAGATTACCCCTACAGACATAACATAAAGTACTTAGAGACAGAAATAAAAAACAAAGTCCTGATAGAGACATTAATACCATGAAACTCTGAAGTAGTTAGCTCCTTGGCAGAGGAAACTATAATTCATTCCTTAGTGCAGCAGCTGCTTCAGAAGGTTTTTCAGCTTTCTGCCAAGGCACTGTGTGTGTGTTAAGTAGACACGCCTCAGTGTTGTGTTACCATAGCTCCCCTAATCCTTGCTTCAGCACAAGATCTCAAATCAAGCCTGAAAGGAGCAGGGCTGCAGAGTCAACCTTGCCCAATAACAGACCCTGCCTTAGAAACTAGAACAGAAGGCTCTTAAAAATGCCCGCAAGAATGTCGTCCAACCGGTTGGTGAAGCCAACCTTTTATGTTTCTAATGCACTTGTTAGAAAAGCGACCTGTTTCCAGGTAACAGAGATTTCTAGCACTAGAAATGCAAAGCAAGTCACAAGCTTCCAAGCTCTACCCCACAGCAGCTGTAAGGAATCACCCACTGCAGCTTTTCTGATACTAGAATGGTATGTCTAGGGAAGTCATGGAGGACCGTGGGCAAGCATTTGACAGCAAGAGGAAATGAGGCTGGACTGCCACTTAAAAAGAGAGGGAAAGAGCACTGCCTAAACCAGGCAGAAAATGAAGGAAGCACTACCATGCTCTACATGATAAAGGAGTGCAAAGTTTTGGGAGCCCTGTGAGAGCGGGCAGAGCCCAGACCTGCCTCCATCAGGTGCACTGTTGGAGCTTGCATAGAGGTGTATGAGCATATACCTCTCCATCCATCTGCTCAAAGGACTTGGTGCAGTTTTCTCTTTTTTTTTTGGTTCCTGAAACTACTCATGCATCTAAAAATACTCCCCTGAACTCCAGCCCCTGAACTGCTGGGAGCTTATAACTGTATTATTAATATTGTTTAAATGTGTAAATGGTGACACATGGCTGGCTCAAGTCTTTTGTCTCCACTGCTAGATTACATGAAAGTAATTATTGTACAACTTCTGTGGCCATAAAGAAGTAAAGAAAACATTCCACAGCTAATCAAGTTGTTGTCCATACTACAGAAGTCTTCTAGTTCATAGTCTGTACTTGATGTACTAGATAATGTCAAACAGTTCTCTTCTAGAACTGACAACAGATAACAGCTTTCTGTCTTCATTCTGATGACCAATTTAACAGCAAAACAGCACTAATCCCAACAGACTGTCCTTGAATACAGAAGTTCAGGAAAGCAGAATTTTTATTGCCTGCTTTTACCCTCCCCTGCTTTGTTCTTTTTAATATAAGGAAAAAATATCTCTTTTGCTCTTTTTAACTCTCTAGGATTCAGAAAGTTTAGTGGAAAAAAACGTTGGTGTTCTAGCAGGCAGGTAAATATATGTAATAGAATAAGTGACAGATTATTCTTCCTACATATGAGGAACATCAGGAACAGAAGAGACATTGTGGAAATTTGTTCACATATGTGTGCACCCATAGGGTTGGCCTTTGTCACGTATGCTGTCTAGAATTTACTGGTGTATTTGCTTTCAAATTAATCATTTTAGACAAAACATAAGATGTTATGTTTTATGGATGTGGATGTTTTGGTAACAGCTGTTTTTCTTGACATTTTTCTTCATTTTCCTGCTGCAAGAAGGGAGATCAGGGTAACAACAAGCTCAGAACTGAAGACCTCCAGGAAGCTGACATGCAAGTTATTTTAAAGCACCAAAACTTAGGAACACTGCCATTTCTAAGAGGCAAGCCATACTATTGAGGAAAAGCTCCTTGTTCTGTTACAGCTGCAAATGAAACTGTAAAGGCATCAAGTAACTCAGTGACAATATAAGTAATACACTGACAGAAGTTAGTGCATTTGCAATAGCAGTGTGAATGCTTAAGCACTTTTTCCAAGATAAGCATGCTGGATTTGCAGTAAATGCTTACCATGCTGAAATGCTGTTTTGCTCACTGGGCTTCAGAAAGAGAATATACACAGGCTGATTTCGTAAGTACAAAGTCACAGAATGAGCAAAGAAGAAAAGTCCACTGAAGTGAATTAAAAAAAAAATAAAAAGAAATAAATAGGAGGGGTGACAATAGTACCTGTGTGGGTTCGGATATGCTTCTGCAGGTCTCCTGAAGTCTTGAATGACTTGGTGCAATTTTCTTCTGTGCACCGATAAGGCTTTTCACCAGTGTGTGTTCGGACATGACTTTTTAACCCGTACCCTGAATATTAGAAAGGATGTTATAATTGTATAATCACAAAATTAGGTTAACATAAACCATCACCAGCAAAAGCTATACTTGCCATTCCAATCAGGAAGCTCCCCGGTGAGTAAAATTTGCTCTTTCACTCTTGACAAGCTCTTCATTCTACCATACAGAGCAGCAGAACTCAAGGTACAGTTTAGAAAATCTTTCATCCTTCAATTATGAAGGAATTACACTTCCATAATGCTTCTTCCCTTCAAAAGGATAAACTGTAATGATCATAATGTAGACAAATATGTATTTTGTCTTCTGAGGAAGCTGTATAATCTGTATGCCACATACTTTTTAATTCTCTTACCAGGAATGTCATTAAAATGACAACTAATTATACAAATGTGCTTATACGAAAACCAGTATCATTAATGAACTCATCACAAAAAGCACTACTGTTACCCAGGCTTTAGCTATTTTAAACTGTATTATTAACATCATCACATATAGGTACCAATTGACAGCAGTCACGGACACCCATTCCCTTTAAGATTACTTTTAGGAACCCACTGCCATCAAGAACTCTATCAGTCTAAAGCAAGCTTTGGATCAGGTCCTCTGTAAATTATTCTAGGAAGAGCATTTTACCAGGATTTTTCTTTCTGCACTTCCCTGAAAACATCATGACTAAAGAGCCCTGAAACAGCCATTTCAGAAATGTTCAATCTGCTGCATTGGAAGAGAGTATTTCATTATGCAGTTCTGAAATCTCTTTACACACACGCTGTGCAATTAAACTTGGGTGCAACTGCTTAAGCATGGTTGTTTCCCTTTTTGAACTTTCTCATCAGCATTTCTTTTGCTTTTTTACATTCAAAGAAACAGTACTTCATGTATTAGCTCAGATTAAGTTATTTTAAAATAATACCTTAAGGGGTTTTGTTGATCTGTTTTGTGGGTTTTTTTGTTGATTTTCTTTTTCTCTTTTTAAAAAGACCTTAACTTTTCCAAGCATCATGCTAGCTCGCATTCAAAGAATAAAATTTGAGGCCAAGATTTTTCTTTCACTTTCTTCCATATTTCATTCTTCATAACTGCATTTTGCATAACAGAATTCAATCTCAGGAAGAACATCATTTATAAGCAGAGTAGTCTGTACAAAATGTAGAGCTGACTTCATGAGAAACATCACTGATACAGATTCAATAAAGATCACTTAAAGCAGCTTCTTCCATCAAAGTTCCTTTTAAATGTGGACCAGATCAGGTACTTACCTCATACTAACAGGTTCAGCTTCTTATTGTACCTCAATTTATACTATTAGTGAAGAAAGGACTATTTAAAAAAAAAATAAAAATCTGACTATAGCATGGCAAGTGAACAGTAAAGGAAAATGTCAAATGTTTCATGTCATTCCTCCTTCAGTAACTAAGAGTTAAATCACCTGTACTTTCTACGCTAGCTGAAATTATGACCTTTATTTTTTACTGCAGTTCTCCTAACCAAGTTCATAGCAGTTTAAAAAAAGGCAATATTAAAAACTTACTTTAAAACAAGCACTAGCAAGCAGGAGGAGCTAGTCTAGTCTACAAAAGATTACCTGTTGCAAAGGCTTTGCCACATCCAGGATGTTCACACTGATATGGCCTGTCTCCCGTGTGTGACCTTTCATGCACCTGTCAAGACATCCAATATACTTACTTAGTGAAATGTTGTATTTGATTATTTCAACACAGAAACAGTTCATTCTCAATGTGTTTTATTTCTCTTCCTACGATTCACATTCAAGTGTCTTCTTTTTAAACCAGTGAGGATAAAAAAAAAAGGAAAAAAAGAAGAAAGAAATATGGTGACAATGTTTTCCCTCAAACTAAATATGTTTTACATTTCTGTCAATACACACAGAGGTGTCATCATACAACTCCATTGAAGACAGTACGCAAACATGCCTCAGAGCCCACTGCCTGATGTTTTTGTTTACTCCACTGAGCGCTTCTAATGATCCTCTTACATTTCATGAAACCTCTACAGCAAGGACACTGTTTTAGTGCATGATCCATAGTCAACTACTCACTGTCTCCAGTGTTTTGTCAGAGACAAGGCAGCACTGCAAGGAGTTTACTTCATTGGCAAGTGATCACCTCAGCCTAAGCTGGAATGTGAACAGCTCTACACCCTTACTGTTTGAATAATTCCATTACTGAACTTAAAAAAGGAAGTTTCCACCTGTAAAGAAAAGATGTTCCAGCTTTTCACTTCGAATGTTGGATTGGTTTGAAGAATTAAACTTTGTGTTGTGATGGCAAAAATCTTCCAAAAAAATCAGAAGTTTTGCATGATTGTGCAAATACTCAAAGGAGATATGGTGAACAGTGGATTTCAGAATTTCTGGGACACGGCTTTTAGAAACTATCTCAACAAGATATTTCTTACATGCTGGCAATATAGGAGCCTAACATGATCCTAGACCTGCAGCTGTCTAAAATACTGAGCAAAATCAGCAAAGCACCTGGGACAACCAATTATTAGATATAAAATCTATCTAATAAACATTTGATAAACCAGCACAATTAGGACTACCTCTCTGTTTATTTCTATTTACTTTTAACCACATAATCATGTCTGCAAAGTAACAACACTCATTTTACATCTCATCACCTTAAGATGGTGAGCTGTTGTGTATAGTTTTCCACAGCCATCATAGTCACAGCGAAAGGCTTTCTCTCCACTCGGCTGAGATTTTGCGTTCACTCGTGTTCCATGTCCTTGCAAGACAATCTGAAGTTTAAAACAAAACATAATACAAAACATAGAACAAAACATAAAACAAAACATAATAGACCAGAAGAGCCACACATTTCGTTATCAAGCCACAGCTGATTCTGACAGGTTCTCTTCTCTTTCTCTCTGCTATACCATGTATTTCTTAGTCCTCAATAAAAAAATAAAAAGCATAACTTCTGATGAAAGGAAGGAAAGAAACTAAAATGTATTTACTTGTAGCTAGCAAATATAAACACATGCATTAATTAGCCAAATAATAACAAAGACAAAATAATTTGAACTATAAGCCCAGTGGTAAGATGACCAAATTAATAGACAGAAGAGGCTTAAGTTACATTGCATACAGGATCCATTCCTAAGGGAGATTAACCATATATCAAATCACCTTCAAAGATAAGTTCATGCAAAGGCCAATCAACAATTAAATGCACTTATAATAAGCACTTTTGGAAAAAGAAGGAAAGCATTTTGCTCTTTGTCAGTGATGCATGTGTTTTGATCAAACTAACTGGAGCAATTTGAGCTAGGTTCTACTCTTCTTTCTAGCATGACACAACAGGAAAACATACAGAAGAGTTTTGCAATGCAAACCCCTTTTAAAGGCTTCTTCTTAAAGACTGAAGAAAGAGGCAGAAGCCCAAATTTTAATGAAACATTTTAACACAACTTTACACAAATTAATCCAGACTTTTTTAAAACATCTGTCCTTCTTTTAAACCTCTCCTCTTTTCTTATGGAAAAGTGTGTTCAGAGTATCTCTAAGGATAGAAATTCCTGAAAGCTGCCCCCAGCCTTCACACTCCCAACTAATTCTTCTTCTTAAGTATGAGGTGTCTCACCTTGCCAGTGCTCAATAACCTCCTTTAGGTTACCAGTTGCCATCCCTGAATCCCAGAAAGCTCCTCGATTTCATGTGCCCTGTTATGATACTCTTCCAGCAGATACTGAGTTGGTTAAAATTCCCCAAGAAAACCTTGGCCTGTGAACATGAGGCTTCCTACAGTTCTCTGAAGAAAGCCTCGCCATCTTTCTGATCAGGCACTCTGCAGCAGGCAGCACCATAATGCCACACACTGCTCTGCCAGCTGATTCTGACCCATCAGCTCTTGACTCGCTTATCACTTATCACTTATCCCAAACCAGAGACCTATGCAGTCCTGCTGCACCCACAAGAAGAACATCTCCCCCTCCTCTCCTTACCTCTTGGCCTTATTAAAGAGCCCGTACCCATCCATCACAGTAATCCAGTTATCCTAACTATCCCACCACATGTCCCTCATCCTAACAAAAGTGTAGCCCTGCAATTGCACATATACTTCTAATTCCTCATTCAGACAGGCCAGATATTTGATTGAGAACAACTTCCTACGGATTCTTCCGGGAGGATGTGCACTCTTACTTTCGGACTGTTCTTAAAACTAAAGATGGAAACAAGCTTAGAGGTTTCACCAGTATGTTACAGAAGAGAAATAGAAAGAAAATAGTCTTGAAAAACCAGAATAATCAGCAGAGACAGCCAGTAGGATCAAATGCCTAGATAGCAGTTCATCAAAGTTTTGTATTTAGTGAAGAACAAGTAAAATATGAGGCAACAATGCCACACTGCTGCTAAAATGTAATCATGGGAATATATGAACAGATATATAGCCTGAAAAACAAAATGTTCCTCTGGTCATCTTTGGGAGAGCCTCAGCTGTACTGTATTGTCCAGAACAGTCAAGACAAGTACGGGCTGTCGGAAGAAATTAAGAAATTCCAGGTAAAAACAAAAAAAAAAAACAAAACTAGAATTTTAGAAAACCTGTTGTACCAAAAAAAAAAATAACCA
>JAVHNC010086738.1:12620-23021 GCA_034782935.1 Micropsitta keiensis | reverse complement strand
TGTGATGTACTCTAGGTTACCCTGCTCTTGCAGGGGGGTTGGACCAGATGATCTTTTGAGGTCCCTTCCAACCCTTGGGATTCTGGGATTCTGTGAATCTCAAAAAATACCTCCAGTAAGTGGCAAACAAACAGTGTCTAAATTTGGGTTTGGATTTGTGGACCAGAAATTTGGAATGCCTCACATCAATAAGCATCTGAAGTCTGGTAAATACCCGAGATTTTGCCACTGAGGTTTTATCTGTGCCTTCAGTTCAGCACATGCCCAGAGCTGCCGAAGTCATGTGCAAAGACGTTCCTTCCCAGCTATTTGAAGTGCAGCCCATATTCTGAAAACAAGCGCTCATTCAACAGTTCTTTTATTGAGTTTAAAATGGAGGCATACATCACCTCTGAGCTGTAGCTTAGGAGTAAGTGATCCTAGGAAAGAGCATGTCCTTTCACTACTGCCTATGTTTAAGGTCTACTCTTGTTTCTAAGCTTTGCTGGTTTCGCTAGCATCTCCACCTATTGACCTCTTGCTAGGAACTGCTAAATTGTGTCTTTCACCTGAGGTTCAGGTGCCTGCTCTTTAGGCATGATGGAATGTGTCACAGCACCAAAATCTCCTGGTGGTCCCAAACTTCCAATGCCTTTTGAATTTCAGGGGAAATTATTTACTAAGGTTTTCTAGGTGTCTTCCAATATCCCAGCCAATACAGCAGGGTCTTGCTTCTAGATGATGCTTGCATCTGGCAGTGCTTAATGCTAATCCAAATTAGAAAAAATGTTGTAATTTTACTCAGCACTCTCCAAATACCCTTTTTTCACATGGGCAGATGATAACTGTTCTATGGCTGTCTTGTAAATCACTCTTCTTATTCTCAATCACTTCTGTAAATGATAAATAAAACTTAAATCTGAAAATTATCCAAGATATTTGAAAAAATCCCTAAGTGTGCAACCATAACTTAAATTCTGGTGGGTAGAAATAGATACTGATACTTCAGTCTTACAAGATGTAGTGATGCTATTTTTAGGAATTTGGTAAAGAAAAGTAGTAATTTGGTGGAATCCCCATATTACAGTTTTAGCTTTTCTTTTCCCTCTGATGCAATAGATCTGTTCAACTTTAGCAGGTTGTTTTTTTTTTTTTATTTATTTTATTTTTTTTTTTTTTTTTTTTTTATTCCTTTTATTGGGACAAATCCCGAAATCCTTATTCTTTCTTTCCTTAGGACAATCTCCTTTTAACTTCAGTGAGAAAACAATGCTTATGGTATTTTGTAAGGTACTTTCAGATCTATGGTGAACAAGATTTAAATATTATTTAAAAGGACATTTGAGTGAGTTTAAATTAAATAAAGGACTTAAGGATTCAGTTTATGGAGATTGCCCCCCCTTTTTTTTTCCTCTCCATGTGCTGCTTTATGCATTCATAAACTCTTCGTACTTTTGCTAATGTGTGGTGAGTTAATCTGGCTTCACGTAGAGGAGTGTAGGAGTGATAGTTGTGGCCTTGGAGCAGGGGCTATCCTCCTGCTCTTGTACACAATCTGGCACTTAATGGATACATTTGCTTGCAGGATTACTTGTTTAAATCATTTACTTTGACATGTGGCTGCAGCATTACAAATAAAATACAAATTCTTTATTTCATCTTAAGTAAAACCTGCCTTACATAACAGTTTGTTCTATTAGCTAGGGCCAGCTAGGTTAGAACTTTAATAGAAAAGCCCAATAAAGTAGATTACAAGTCATTTTCAGTTTATGAACTTGATCAAATGCATGAAACATGAATAATATTGCTTATAAAACCCTCCCCCAACAATTTCATGATAAATACAAGCATGTATTTTGAGAGAAAATAATAAATGAAATGGAAACAAAAATGGAAAAAATGCGATCATATCAGTTTCCATTGATTTTTATTGAATTAGTCATATCCACCACTTAAGCATTTTGTAATCTACAAAAAAAGATTTTATAGTGTAGAAATTCCATTTTATGAGTTCAGCATAATGCAATCAAAACATTTAGGCTAACATCTTCATACTAAGAAATTCCATCCATGTTATTATTTTTCAATTTGTTTTGATTAAAGGTAATAATTCTAATGTAGCCATTTAGTTATATAGAAGTATCTTGACAGGAAAAAAACCACCAGTTGTGTAATAGCACAGTATTCATTGTCTCTCTGTGTTCTGGGACTAAAAAATAAACTTGTGAAAAAAAATGCTAAATTTAAGTTAGCCTTAGAATATATTTTGACACAAAGAGGATCTACTGCCACTTCCTTTGAAGCTCAAGGAAATCTTATCATTGACTTAAAGTAAAATCAGTTTGGCACTGAAACAAATTATATGAGTTATTTATGCTCCTGTCTCTGCCCCCATCAAAACAAAAAGGAAGAGGTAGCTAGAGGATTAGAGCCACCCAGGTCTGGATCATACCTTACATAAAACTTCATGCTGTCAACTATTTGAGAGGGGAAGAGAAGGAAGGCAGGTGTGTGAATGTGTGTGTGGGATTCAAGTATGAGTGCAGTAGCCAAAGGGCTCTGCTGTGAGGAGGAAAGGGATGCACTAGTTACATACTGATGTGTAACTTATGTGTTCAAAACCCATTTTCTCTGGCATTGTTGAGGGGATTTCCTCATGTAGGCTAAGGCAATATTATTTCTTTTATGTCTCTTACTCTACTGATACTACACTGTCAGCTACTTATTGTAGAGCCGTATCAGACTGAATGGGATGGACTGACTTAAAAGGAAAAATAGGTTTCTTTTGAAAACAGTTGAAAATTGTTATCTTCAGTGTTGCCTTAATGTCAAAATAGTTAAATTTAATAAATGATGAGAACAGATTGCAAAGGGTTACATAGACTAAGGCTGGAAGGCACTTGAAAATCAATTTGCGTCCACCTACCTGTTGGTAGAAACGTTCCATTTCTGCTCTCTAGCGCAGCCCCTTTAGGGAGTGATGGTCTGAAGAGCTGGGCTTTGAGTACAATAATTCTCACAAATGTATGCTTGAAACTTTCCAGTGACTTAATGTGTTTAACATTTCAAACTCAGTTTGCAATGTTTGTGGAGGCTGCAATTCAAACTATATTGGATTCCTGTATGTTTATTTGCAGGAATTTGATTAAGGATTGCTGCAATGTCTAAATTGCAGGCCAGTAAATTATATAAGACACTTTATTTTTGTCTGCCACTGCATCTATCAAACATGGTTGACTGGGTCAGAATTCCTCCTCTAGGTATTACCAGAGGAGGCTGTGGTGTTTTGGCTATCACAGCAGATCTTTGTGGACTGACTTTCAAAGCTATTGTGTCCCAGTTGTGACTTTCATGTAGGGAAAAGCATCTGGTTTCTTAAAATGTTCTGGGCCCAGTAGCTGTGTAATGACTGTTTGGAGGTCAGATACAAGTATCAAAGAGATACGCTCCTCTTTCTTGTTTTTGTTTTCTGCGTATCTGCTTTGAATAAAACAAAAGGTGCAAGATGTCAATATTTAATGAAAGAGAAGGAACTTTCAGTCAGCGTTGTCAAGGAACAACATTTTGTAAAAGGAAAAATATGCTTCCACAGGGTAAATGTCACCTTTTATAGGTTTGCAAGATCTGGTGACAGTGGGAAGTACTTAATATTTGCATGACAGACATCTTGTCTGCAAAGTGTCTATGCATGTCTTCAGTCACTTGAGAGTAAAATAGGAAACATCATCTCAAATACAGATAGTAAGTAAGAATGATCCTAAACTTCATCTTTTTCTGAGGAGGAACAGAGGCAAAGATACTGTTCCAGAACTAAGGCTAATGTAACTTCCTGAAGGCTGTTCTACATTGTATTTAAAAGTAATCCTTCCCCGTATCTTTAATATGTATTTAAACACAATCTTTAAATATTAAAATGTCATGTTTAAATTTAAGTAATTAATATATTTGAATAAATTTAAATACAAATATTTAATATACTTAAATAATATCTTTATTTGCTCAAACCAGGTTTTATCTCAAATTCTAGGGACTCTGTTTAGCCCTTGAGAAACTAATTTCCTGTTTCTTAAAGTCTTCCATTTGAAATGAATGCAAATAGGAAGTAGTCTTTAAATGAGAGAAGGATTACCTTCACGTACCCAAAGCAACAAGTACTTTATGCTCAAATATAATTTTTCCATCCATAAAGCAGGTAGCTGTGTGTACAAATGAGCACTTACCTGCAGCCTGAACTTCCTGCAGCCTGAAGTTTTAACAGGTCAGAGCATACTAAATAAAACTTTTGAGATTTTCTTTGGTTTTTCAGCTGAGGAAGTCCGGGACAGTTGTAGGGCTAATATATGATATAGGTTCTATGTGTAAAACCACATGAACTTTATTCCAGAGCTTGTTCAAATTAGTAAGAATCCTTCCATTGACTTGGATGGACTTTGGATTGAGCTCAAAAATTGATATTTTTGTTTAAACAAACAACAAGCATATGGTAGACAGCTGATTCTCTTTCTGCTGTTTGTTCAGTTAACAGCTTCTTTCAAATCACATTTGTTATTAGTATATAGATTAGGGATGAAATTAAGTAGTCTTCAAATTGCCCACCCAAATTTGTTCAGTTCCTGTAGACAAAATGAGTAATTTAATCCCTGAGATTTGTGGCCAAGATACCTTAATTCAGAATACTCATCCTTCCACATCTAGGCTGCTTGCCAGAGAGTGGGATGGTTCTCCCCCCCGCCCCCTCCCATTAGTAACTTCAGCTACGAAATCGTTAGAGACATTTAAAAATAACTGTTAAATTCAAAAATCTAAGTGCATATCTTGTGTTACTTAGCAGATACTTATTTAGCTCCTACCAATACAGTTCCTTTTTTTATGTAGCTTGCTGCAGGTATATTTCTTTTTCTTGTATCTACAAAACATTAGACTTCTCACTATGAAGGATGCTTATTTCTTATTCTTTTCTTGCCTATAGCTGCTATTACAATATGATATTGGTCACTGATTGTCTTCTTTGAAAATATATTCTCATTTGCTCAAGTATTTCCTTGTCTACCGGAATATTTAATCACACGACATGTCTCCAGTGATAGTGGCTGTAGGCTAATGCATACTGCAGGGTGACTGAATGTTTTACTAGGTGGATATTTTTTTCCATAGAGAAGGTGGCAGCTGTTATCTTCCTTCAGCCTGGCACAGCACGTTAGCTATGCCAGCAGTAAACTCAGGCCTTCTCTTAACCATTTTTTTTCACCATTTGTCACTATTTTGCATTTATACTGCTGGGAGATTTTTGTTTTGTTTCTAGAACCACCTCACATCTCGGACAACTTTGCTTTCTTCTCTATTGATGTTTTTCATTTATTTTTTTCTTGCTCACTTGGTTTCCGTTTTATTTCAGCAGCTCAAAAAGACGGTGTACCTTTTGTCTGACTGTACATGTCATACCAGCTAAATCTATTGTGTCTATTTAACTTCTGCATTTTCGGTTTCTCTTGTCATGCTCTGTTCTTTCTTGTCCTAAGACTCTGTCTTTCTTCCTTCTCTCTTCCAGCCTCTCTGACATGGTGTGTTTCTGGCTGTGTATTTCATACTGTGTGCATAGGCAGCAGACCTCTGCTTGCCAAAGCTTGCAATGCCATGTGGTTTGCCTTTTGTGATCACTTCAGAGAACCCCGCACCCTTTGATATATTGGAGGGGAGGGGGGAAGTTTTGCGCAAATTCCTCTAAACACACAGGTCTCCTCACGCTCTTCCATCAGTGCCATTTATCATATTGCTGACATATGGATGGAAGCATTTTCCTTTTATGTTAAGCCTGAGCTATGCAAAGACATTGGAAGGCAACATACACACCGCTGCAGCTTATGACAATAGCAAGATATTTGTACAAGTCTGAGATATTACCACTGTAAAATAAATGGGGATAGTGATGAGAATGAATAAAGTGAATGAGGCTATAGCAGCTGCACATTTTGATAAGGAAAAAGATAACAGGAATTCCGTCTTACAAATTAATGAGGTAATGTGTATTGCTGTAATACCTGAGGACACAGTTGAGATTGGATACTATGGTACATTACTTTGCAATGTATATATTTATAAGCCTATAGAAGGTGTTTGCTTTGTCTTTGCCTGTCAGTCATCTCTAACATATGACTGCATAAAGGAGTTTTAGACCGGAATAATGCACGCAAAGTTGGGGAAGGCTGTGCCAAATAGTAAAGCTAAAGCATTTATCTACTTACAGTTTGGTTTTATCTTTCAGTCTCAGTGTTATTTGTCAGCAGGAGGATTTGTACTGATTTCACTTCAGTCTGAGACAAGATGAGCCTAGACTGACAGGAGAAACAAATATATATATATATAAATTGGCTTTATGGTTTTTGATTTCTTTTTAAATATGTTAATGGTAAAATTCAGCAAATAGATCGTGACTAAGAATGAAGATGCCTACACATAGACTTTTCCTTACAGCCACAGTTCATGTATGCATCTGCGAATTGTACACACCTGACGCAGACCTGTAATTATTATTTTTTTATACTACTTAGAACTGAATGTCAATGCTAATTTAAATGCATATGCTGCTTTGTTTTCATCTTAAACTTACACCCACTTAAAGAAGTGTTGGGCTTTGACTGTTAAGAATATGTTATATCAGGCAGAGTTAATTTTGAAAGGATGAATGTTTTGCCTTTCACTACCAAAAGCAAGTTATCAAATTTACTGGAATGTAGATAATTTAAAAAGATGGGGGCATATTTATCTCCCTGTTAACCATATTAATTTATTTGATCTATAAACACTCTTTTCTTGTTAAAAACCTTGAATATAACTCATCTGTTTCTATTAGAGGAGGTAATACAAAGACAAGCAGAGGCAAAGTGCTCATAGCCAGGCAGAAGTCAAACCAAAACTGTCCACTGACATGAGGTAGCTCATATGGCTCATCAGCAGGCTTTACCCCTGGGCAGCCTGGGAGGCAAGTTCGTCAGGAGCTCACACACATGCAGCTAACAGTCTGCTGGAGATGTGACTGAGGAGTCTCTGAGGATACCTATGCCATAGTTCCTACAAGATATTTGCTAGAGTATGGCTCCTGCAGCTGCCATATGGGCTGTCTAAGGTCACCCGGATATTGTGTTTTGGTGTTAGAGCAGTTATAAAAAGAAGATAAACCCACCAGTTTCCATACAAACTTTATTTGGCTTTATAATGCCATACAAAAGTAGAAACTCCATTTGTCTCCATGCAGAGACATGTTTCTCCATGTAGAAACTCCATGCAGCATCCCTGTTACTGGTATGTTCTGTGTCTCCAGCAGGAGTTCTTTGCAGGCTGGGGTGAAGTTTAGCTTGATGTGTTTCCATTTACTACAATAGATTAAATCTTAATGTTTACATCACCATCAGTTTGGTCATTTCTCCATATTTTTTTGTTCTAACAGAGTAGTTTGGGTTTGAATTGCAAGCTGTGCCTTTGTTAACAGCGCTAATATAGGTATAAATCTCAGGTTCATACAAGTGCATACTTCTGTATACATTTTATCATTCTCTAGTATATTTCTAAAGCTTTAAATGTGTGTTGAAATGAGATTATGGGAATTTACCAGCAAATGGATCTTCTCCAAGGGAAGGTAGTGGTTGTTCTGTGTGTGTTTCACTACAGGTTTGTATTCAGAGAGAATCTGAATTTTGGAGAGAGAAGAAGGAGAGTTATGATTAAAATATAGAAATAAATGGCAAAATGCTGATCTATTCTGTGGATTAAGAGAGCTGTAAATCCCTAAAACCTTTCTTTTTTTGATGCCTATTTAAAACTTGACACAAGTGTTGTTCTGCTCTGACTGCTGCCTATAACAAAGAACACAGTCATCTTGTCACCTTCTATATGTCTCCATCTGCCCATAATCCTCTGTTGTCTTGCAGATGGTAAGCTGTCTAGGGCAGGAGCTACATATTTGTTCTTTGCTTACTCAGCATCTAGTGCATAGCACTTGGCACAATGGAGTCCTGGTCAATGACAAAACCTGAAGTTTTATGATGATAAAGCAAGTATTGTTGTCAACCTCATATCTGTTAGAAAGTTTAGTTATGTAAATAGCTAGTTTGCCCATGAGTTTTATCAAATATTTTATGTTGTTAAATTATTTACAAAAACCACGTTGTCTTACTCACTACTCAGCATAAATTTAAAAGATAATTTTAGCAAGGAAAGAAAATATTTATGAAGAGAAACCAGAGGCAGAAATAAAAGTGATAAATTAATGAAAATACCCCAATAATGGCGAGAGTCCAGATGAGAATTATCTCGCATCTGAGAGGATATTTGATACTGTAAGGGTAACGTTGCACCTGTGTGTATTATGTGGTGGGTTTGCCCTCCTTTGTGATCCATGGTACAGCTTGGCAATAGTGAAGGGCAAGGGAGTTCTGAAAAGATTCTGAGGGAAAACTACCTTGAAGTATGATAGCCACTGAGGCACAGGAATAATACAGTAGTGCTGCTGGGAGGCGTTAATACCATTTAGAGTTTCACAGGGGACTGTGAGCAAGGGGGAAGAAATCAGGGGCATTTGGGATGTGATAACAATGAATAACCTTTAAAGAATTACTGCAAGATAGAGGTAGCAAAAGCAGACAGAAGAGTCCATGCCCCTGAAGCAAGAGCCTATGCATAGCAAGGTGTGCCATTTTTGACTGCAGAAAACTGTAGACTTGCCTCGGGGAGAGGTCCCTCATGGAACAGGAAAAGGTTGTAACAAGTTCTTTCAATACTGTAAATATCATATGTCAACTCCATATTGGGTCTATCCTCCGCTAGTTTATGTAGACTAAAATGTCAACAACACACTTCCACTCAGTTTTATGTCACTTTCACAAAAGCAACTATTTGTGATAGCTAGATTGGAAAGTAAAAATGGATCGTGTTTGTTTGGCTAAAAATGATCCAGAAGACTCTGGCCATGGCACCAGAATCTAGCTTTTAATGCAGATATAATTTTATTCCAACACTAAAGAAGCTTCTGTATGTAAAAAAAAAAAAAAAAGAAAAAAAAAAAAAAGAAAAAAAAAAAAAAGAAAAGTATTTATGACTTGAATTCTATCCTAATTTTTATATTGTAATATTGAGGGAATTCATATTCCTACAGGGATGGAGGAAAAGGAGCTACTGACCCAGTAGAAAACACAGGTAGTGTGTTTGTAAAAATCATGAGTAATTTTCAATAAACAGAGTTACCCTAAAAATGCTTCCAGTATGGAAAAGAGCTAAGTTTTGCTGGTTTGCTTTCTACAGCCCCAAAGTCCTATATCCCACTGGACTATCAAAAGTGGTCTTGCTTTGATATTATTATCCTAGATTCTTGCATGAGTGTTCTGTTTGTTTATTCTGACAGTAATCGTAACAAAATAAGAGGTGGTAGCATCGGTTGTGGTCATGACGGTTCAGAAGGGTGTTGCCCAGAAAGCAGAATCATCCTGAGGTTTTTCTTGGAGTAGAGTAGCTGTTCCAGATAAAACTTCAGGGAATTGATGCCCTCATGGCATCATTCTCCCACGCTTTACAAATCGGCTGGAACCTTATGGTCTAGCATATTTATTTGTGTGTGTGCTTGTTCTGTCTTCTCTTTACTGATCATTTTCCCAACTACAGACAATACACGTGAAAAGTGAGTTACTTACAGTGGCAGACCAAGAAGAAATCAGATAATATACCAGATATTGCAATATTTCAATCATGAAACTTCAGTTAAAAATGGCAAATAGGTGAAAAACTCTCAGGGGTGCTGTATAAAGAGGCACTTCGCCACAAAGCCATTTGGTCTCAGTCAAGCCCAGAACAAGCCATTCTCCATCCTCAAGGTCCTACAGCACCCTGAGCTCCAGAAAACACACATTTGCCATCTCCTTGGTCTGGGGGACCTCAGGCTTGCTGCGACCATGGGGAACACCAAGCTGGGACAGGCTATAGCACAGCACCATCCATGCCTGCTCCAAGGGAGCCTCAGGAACCAGCTCCCAGATGCCCACACAGCCCCAGGAAACCCCTGCCCAGGGCAACACCACCACAGTTACAGCCACAAACATCCCCCCCACCCGTACAGAGAGGGGACATTGAACAGCCACGGTGCACTTAACTCACACATTGTCTTGCCATGGGGACAGAAGACGACAGCAGCTCCAGCACTCACATCCTTCCCCCAGCTCCACACCTCACCCTAACAAGCTTCACAAAGTCACGGGTTCTTATGGGCTTTGCTGCTTAACCACCCACAGCTGCACCAGTAATGCCAGTTCACCTGGCTCCCTGTTTCCTCTCTTGGGTGCTGGAGGGAGCTCAGCCCCACAAGGCACACACTACACCATGCTACCTGCTATTCCTCTATCTCTGTTTCAGCTTCCCTCATTCCTCATGGGACTTATT
>JAVHNC010086222.1:0-11246 GCA_034782935.1 Micropsitta keiensis | reverse complement strand
TTATGATAGCTGAGAACATCCCTATTAGCTTTAGCTTCCCCTCACCCTGCTTGCTTTGGTGTGAGTCCAGCCTGTAGCAGGCTTCAGATTAGACCTATGAAGTCAATGGGTGTTGAATCAGGATTTGCATGAAAAATGGGACCTTTAAAGTACTGGGTAGTGCAGTGGCAGACAAATCATACCAAACAGCACAATACTTTCCATTATACACTAATCACCACATTTAAAATTGTTATCATCAGATTATGTGGATGCATGATTCACAGCCCACTCCCTGTCTCCAAAGAATCGGTTTTTAAGCAGGCTGCCACGCGCCTACTGCACCTGATTGTTTCATCGGCACATTCCAGCTAACAAAGGCGGACGAGCCAGGGCAGAGCCCGGGACACTGATACACTTGTTCTATCCCCACAGGTGTAGCAGCCTTCTGTTTTGAAAGCTTCTGGGTGTAGGCGTTAGGGCTGCATTCTTTCTTTAATTTCTACTTGCTTCTTTCGGAGTCAGATGGAACGGCAGCCAAGTGAGGAGTGCACAGAAGGAGCAAAAACTTGCGTTCAAAAAGCCCTGCTAGGACATGGACCGTTACAGCAGACCCTGAGCCCTAGTTCTCAGTCAGAGGAAGAAGAAAGGGAAAAGAAGGGAATGATTCCAGGAGTTTTAATTTTAAAAGCTCCTTCCTATCCTCATGCCTTTTCAGTCAACATTGCTGGCAGGAAATGTATCAGTATCATACAACAACATACAACAACAGGCTATATATACATGTGACTATATGTTTCATGTATAATTACTGATACAAACCATAATTTACATGGTAGCATAGGTGTACATTCTATATATTTTATGTGTAATTATTAGAACCAGCCATTCCTTATATGGGGCTACAGAACGGGCCATTGTACCCATTCTATCTGACTTCTTGCACTTTCACACACTGATTTCCTCAGCTGCAACAGTTATAACTCTGAAGTCCCTGTCCTCAAAAGCCAACAGTCTTCTAGCTTAATACTTGGACACAGTGTTGAATTGTCAGCACTAAAAACTGGAGCAATTTACGTAGTTGGACGTCATCTGTGTCAGAGGTAACGTCACCTTCTGAAGGGAGAGGACAGGTCACTGTACACCCCACACAGTCAATACCACCTCTACCATGGTGGCACACAAGATTTTGTGTAATGAACCTTGTGACAATGACCTGTTCACCAGGATTTTTATGGAGTTTTACCAGTTTCTTGTATATTAAGTTACTCTGTCTGAATTGCATTGGAGACCTGAGCCATCCCATAAGGAGATTAAATTAGTTCACTGATGCTTCCAAAACTTCTGTGAGCAAACTGGGATTTGTATGAAAACTCAATTTGAACAGGAAAAAATTTCATGGGCCATAAAATGTAGTGCAAGATGCTCAAAGCTGACATTCATGACTCCTGCTCATAGCTCAGTGCTCTGTTTAATTCCCCACAGATGGAGCTAAGAAATTACACTCACGTTTATTAGTAAAAATATTCAGGAAGAAGGATTTCTTGCAGCTCCACCTGTTTTTAAAGCCAGCTTTGGATAAACACAGAATTCTGCAAGTAGAGAAAATAGCTTATAAATGTCTTCTTTCTTTTTCCTTTCCCTTTTTTTTTACTGCCAATCTAGAGTTCTGTTATCTTATACTTATTTTGATAAGCTACCTTCAGCTTTTCTGTCTGCACATGCAAGGAAACAAATCCAGCCCCACTTCCAATGCAAGTTTAGACAACATGGTTAAATTAACAGCTTGAACATTAGAAAAGAGATTAGGATAATTAATGCCAAGATGATAGAACTAGGAATGTTTTGTACTGTAGGTAGGGCCACTATTTGGGAGGCCAGAAAAGGAGTTTACCACCAGCTTGCAACAGGTTCTAACAGTGGAGCTTGAAAACTGGAATCACATTCCCCTGAAATGCTAAAGTCACGCTTTCAAAAACATGTGCCACAAGCTGGTCCTCTGGAATCCAGCAGAAGCACCTGAAATATGCCTTGTTTTCCTCATTTTAACAAGAAGTGTTATTAGATGCCCACACTACTCTAGAAAATTAAATATTTCTTTGGATTAGTTTGTGTGCTTCAGCTCATTCATGACCAAAGAAACAGATTTGACACCATAAGGAACAGAGTAGCTGCTATCTATCAAAACACAGAAATTAATTCAGGGTCTTTTTGGAATTAAACATTTTATTTCCTTGCTCAAGGGCCTGCTCAATGCCCTCCCTAAAGACATTGAGATCATGAAATAATTAAGAGCATATTTCTTGACCTGGAATTATTATTCACTGTCAAACTGCCAGGTTCTTTGCACAAAATGCAGTACATAAAATTATACTGGGATTTAATGGCACTGGTTATACAGACCCAGTCAAATTTCAGGAAGAAAGTTTCAAAGCCAAGGGGAAAGGGAGATGCTTGATTCATGTCTGAACCATTTACAATGTGCTAACCCCAGTGAAATAAGATGGACAAGAATTTTAATATTTTAAGAGGTATTTCTGCAAGGAACAAATATAAGCTTTGCAAAGTCCAGTTTCAGAGCTCTTCAGCTTTAGCAGAGCATGTAGCTGTAAAGGCTACTTCCTAAAAACAAATGAAATTACCATTCCCAGTCTCATGATGGTGCTTTATTTGTACAGAGGTACACAGATGCTTAACCAGAAGTTCTTCAAGGGGTGCTGTGTTGTCCAGAATTCTACATAAAAGTCAAATTTCTCCAGGGAGATCCTATAACTCCCCCCAAAAGAAACAAAAAGATGGGAATATTTTTAATTAAAATAGAGTTTGGTTGTCTTTTGCTTTAAGGTGAAGTTTGCTGTTACTATGTCCACAGCTTTCTTTGAGAGATGCAAGAAAAAATGCATTTTAGAGAGATGCTTATGAGACAGAGAAGCAGGAATGCTGAAAGTTAGATCCATGGTTAAATTGCTAAGCAGAAATGGCCTGATTTTGAGAAGTGTTGAGAACTCAAGATCCTGTCAGTTCCAATTCACATCCCTGGAAATTTGATAGGATAAAAACTTTTGAATTTACATTTCTATAATTTGCCTTGGCACTAGAACACGGGTTATCAAAACCTTCCCTTCTGTTGCAATGCCCAACCTGAGAGGACTCAGTTCAGAGGACTCGTGTTCAGAGGGCGCCAACTCAACACTCCCCCAAACTCCAGCTTTCTGAAAGTCCACAGGTAGGGCTGCTCACCCTAAACTGGGATACCCAGAAGCATTCCTTTCTTTTGAAAACCCAGAATTTCAGTTCCCTAGTGTCTGCACCCAAGTGTGAACCTAGTGTAGAAAATAAGCCAGTGACTGGAGAAGCTGCTCCCTGAATCACCAGAGCTGAGGCCACCAGAAATACATTTGGAATCATTCTCCCACCTCTTCTCAGAAGAAGGTGCTGGAAAATCACTTCATCAGGGCCATTACAACCCAAAGCAACATTAACTTCTTTTGATCTGCAAACTGCTCTGTCCTCAGCAATTTGTGGCTTTTTGTGTACCCTTACACCTCCAGGTTGAATCCATCAAAAAAAATATTCCTCCCCCAAAACACACATCCTTTTGTTTATTTTTACCTACCCTCCTGCCTGTTGAGCTGTACACTGCTCTGTTATGTGGTTTATGTGTTTTCCAAGCAGATTTTCCTCATGTAAGGGATCTCTCAAGTGAAGGCTATTTGAATGAATGAGGATGATATATATAACCCACCCATTCTAAACCCCCTATCTGTCTTCTGAGACCTGGCCTTTACCAAGAGCTAAGAGCTTGTCTTTGGACTGCAGAAGTCCAGAGGGATTCCTTTACTAACATGACTAGCTGTAGATGTTATTTTGCAAATTAATAATTTAGATATACAGGCAAATAAAGCCCAGTTATCTTAGAAAAATAGACTGACATTTCACTGGACAGTAGATAATGATTTCTGTACCAAACTCACTCATGCCAGTGTTGTAAAGCATACCTAGGATCAGGTTGTTGCTGATAGAAACATTGACATGGAAATGTTTTACTTATTGATACAGTGAACAGCTACAAGCAGGATCATGCCAAGTGATGCTTGTAGGTGGGGGATGGGAGATGGAGGGGCTCTTTTTGTACCAAAGGCATTGCTGAATATCAAATGGCAGGTATCAGAGTGACAGCTTTTGTTTCCATAGCCTATTGAGAAGTTAACGAAGTAAAGAAGATATAATCATTCAGGTAAAGCAGGATACGAAGCAGGCCAGGGCTTGCACTAAAAATGCATAAAGTTATTTCACTAAAAGACAGAGGCACTTGCCCATGGCAGGTGCAAAACTTAGGCAGTGCTCTGATTGCCTCAAGAAAGGAAAAAACCTGCAGAAAATGTTGGGACATGTTCTAAGCCTCCTCAACAGCCGTTCTCTCTCTTTTTTTTTTTTTTTCTTTCTTTCTTTTTATTTTTTTTTCCTCCTTGTTGAATACTTTAGGTCGTATCTTTATTGTCTGCCAGCAAAGGCTGTGGTTTTCAGGGCTCCAAGCAATTGGGGAGGGAGAGCACACACAGAGATCTTGAGTGGTTTAGAGAAGTCTCTGAATCAGGAGATTTTTTTCATGACGAAGATGATATGGCAGAGCTTTAAAGTATGTGTCTGCTGTAAACCAGAGAAAGGACAATATTTGAGGCTGACTCACGTCTGTCTGACTCTGCTCATGGGTTGAAGGAAAAATGTCAACCTCACCTCAGCTGCCACTTGAAAACTCTGAGTGTTTGGTACCCTTGATTTCCCCTTGCTGTTAGGTGTTCAGGTCCTCCTGCTTTTGAGACATACTTTCCCCCATTGCTCTCTTGTGTACTTGTATTGCCATCTCACAGCATGCCCTGGTTTGCACCAGCTTCCCTGGCCTCCTCACCTTCTGGGGGGTAAGTAAACTCCCTTGCTCAGGGAAGCCAGAACATGCAGTGAGCCAGAGTTCAACCTCTACCTGTAGTACAGATGTGACCTGGGAGCCACCACAGTCCACATGGAGTGAGTCAGACTCCCATAGCAGACCCTTGCCAACAGTTCAGTTCCACACAGCTCCATGGGGAATGAAAGACATCCAAGCAGGACCATCTCTCCCCCATGGCTTCCCAAAAAAATGGCCCAAAATTTGGACCCAAGTGACCCCAGAGGACATGCTGTTCACTTATCCCCTGGTCAAGCCCAACTCTCACATGCACTTGGAAAAGACCAGGAGACCATTTTTTTGTTCAGATCAGTGCCTGTAAAGCAAGGGAAGTGCCTATAAAACACTGGAAGCAGTGGAAGCTCTTTCAAAACTTAATCTTCAAGATTCATCGAGCAAAGAACCTCTAAAAGCTGCCAGAAAACACAGAAACAGACAAAGGACCTCTTTTGATATCGGACTAGTTGAGAGATACCAATTTGTTCAGCCAAACCTGTCACTGTGATAGCACATTGATACTTGTTTTGCTAGCTGCCTTCTTTTGAAATGGCTAGAGACTCCCACTGAAAGCAAGTGGTGGGAATTGAGCTTAAAGGAAATTACTAATTTGGACTGGAAATTGAAGGTACTTATAAACAAGTTCAAATTCTCACTATCACTGGGGGAAAAAAAAGAAATGGAAGCAGACAAATTTATGTTATACCTTATTGCTCAAGCTCGGCAGTACCTGGAAGACTCAGAAGCAGGCACTGACCTGCATGCATTTTTCCAGTCCCAGCCCTTGATGATATGAGTAAGAGACAGGAAAACAGAGGAAGCTTTGAAAAACACAGGCTCAAAGGACAGAAGTGCTCGGGTGAGTCATTTTCAGCAGCAGCTGCTGTGCACCGAGAGCTGTACAATCTAGCAAACTTCCTTGCGAAGCAGATGGTAGAGGCACTTCAGCCAGGAAGAAAATTCCCTCCTGGATGTAATTTTGCTTGTTTGTTTGTTTGTTATAGATCCCCACGCACACAAACACACACCTGTCTCGCTCCCTTCCTCCCTCAGGAGCAGATCTGTGTAGGAGAGCCCTTCAGTCATGCAGCAACTCCTGTCCCAGCAGCTCCTCGCCCTCTCTGGCATCCACTGAAGAAAATGGATCACAGAGGACTTCCCCAGAGAGAGGAATTTTGGTGCCTACAGGTAGACGGTGAGCAGGGGAGAGGCACGGTTATTGCAGTGGTTTCCTGTTAGCTTGCTGTTCACCAGCCTTCCAGGCACACTCCTTTCCTCTCAAAGCAGGCCACAGCACACTTGATCTTTCCACGTCAAATCCAAACACTTCTTGACTTCTCTCTCCATGCCATCCTTTTCCCCTCATTTCCCACTGTGAGTTCCTCTGCACTCCAGGTGTGTGTTTGGAAATAATTCAGCCATCAGACACTCCCTCTGTGAGCCAGATAAGCCATAGGGCCAAGGAAGGAGGAGATCAAAAACACCACTTTCCTTTTGGGAAAGCTCTACAGCCTGCAAGCTTGTAGCTACCAGCCATCTAGAAAGCATTTGTGGTGACTACTTGGACTTGGGCCATCTGTCATAAGCCAAGAAGAGAGCTTCAGCAAGTGCAAGGAGAAACCTTTGGATGGAAAGAGCTCAGGTAAATAAAATGAGAATAAAGGTATACAGCCTACAGTCATGTCTATTAGAGGTAACAGAGTTGCTCTATTGCTGTAGGTCTGCTCCATGCAAGACTCAGTGCTCTTAAAAGCATGTAGATGTATCTTTCTGTCTATGTGGGGTTTCAAACTCCAACACTTTCAGATTCAAATTTAGATACAGAGTCACAAATCCAGGGGAATACAACTTTATTTGGCCAATCCTATTGGGATAAACATTCCAAACAAGAAAGGCCTAAAATATTTTGTTCATGGCTATCGCCACAAAAGCTGATCAGTGGTATGGAAAAAACAATAGTAAACTACCAAAAAAAAAGATACACAATAAATAAAACATGGAAGAAAACTAGTGGGAATGGCAGAAGAACTTAGAAATTGTGGAAATAGTCTGGCTGAGAACAGGACATCAGTGAAAACTTTGTTGGCAAACGAGGGACAAATGTGTCTATAACTCCAAAGGTCTCCTATCACCTTTGTACAGAACTCTCTACAGAGTTTATGCTGTAAGCTTAAATAAGATTATACATCAGTGAGGCCTGCTCCAAGTAAGGAAGATGTGAACCCTCACTGATAGCAGAGGATTTTTCCAGCACAAAGGAGGATATCTTGGCAAAGAAGACATGGGAAAACACTGGACTGAGTTACAGTGTGATCCAAGATCTTCTCAGAGCAGGATCTCTGTCCAGATTCCCAGCCTGCCTGTCCATTGCTCAGTCACTGGGGCCAAGGACTATTTTATTTCAATAAACTCATCCCTTTTCCAGGGAACAGGAAAGTCATCCAACATGGATAAATTGGCTGATATATGAAAGGAACAGCTCCAGAGAAAAATAATTCTAATTACACTTTAGGAGAGGCAGCACAGGCAAACAGTAGAAAGTAAAAAATTCAAGGGAAGAGAAAAAGCTGACTCCAAAAGAATAAACCCAAAAGAGGAGTGTGTACCTGATGCGTCATCAGTGTACTTTGCAGTTCTCTAAGATGGAGGGATAAAGGTGTGACATGTTAACATGCTGCTGTCTTCCTTTGGGATAAAGTGTATACCACATGTTAGGAATCTCCCATCCTCTAGCAAAGAACTGATACTTGCAGAGACCACACATTCCACCTGACTATATGTAAAACAGAGTATCTGATTGCTTCTCTTAGAAGAAACCGTGATTCTAGAAATGCGTTTTCTGTTTGGTTTAAGGCAGCAGCCACTTGTGCCTATTATATAGTGAGAATGCAATTCCAGAGGAAAACAAAACCAAAGGAGAATACAATTCCCCTTTTTAAGTTGTAGATAGTCATCAGATCACCCAGATCCTGGGCCAGTAGGAAGTGGCAGGTATTCTGAGCTGTACTTGTATTTAAAAGGAAAACCAGACTTTGACAAGGTATTGTTCAAAAGCAACCAGAGAGGACTGAACTTTTCAATGAAGAGCTGTTCTGACAAGCTTTTTACTACTGAATGGGGCAGGTTACTCCGGAAATTTCCCTTGCTTAGTGCTCAAATCTAAGGAAAGAATTTTGCAAGAAGCCTTCTCCATCCTACTGAGTGAGCAAGCTCAGCACTGTTCTGGCCTTGAAGCCACGCTTTAAATAAAGTCCCAAATCAAACTCGCATCTGAAGAGTGCTCCCCTGATTTGTAGTCTCTGCTATATTACATGGGTGAAATGCCACCAAATGGACTAAAAAAAAAAAATAATTAAAATTTGGTTTGTAATTTTCTTGGCAGCACATTTACTGCAATTACAAGGAAATTGCATTTAACCACATTTTATGGGTTTAATTTTCTGTTCAAATAATGCAATTGTTAATTCTTAACTTTAGTTCCAATATTTAGTACCAAGGGAGAACAAATTTTTTAGAGAGCTTTATGGAACTGATGTGTTGTGTGTATAATAATGAGTTCAGGTTGTTATAAAATGAAGGAATTCTTTATTAAATAGTCAGCTTTACTGATCTTAATTGCAAGCTGCATCTCTACACGGCACCTGTACATTCTGATGTGTTGTCATAACCCTCAGAGCTATGTAAACATGCAAGTTCTGTCGTGTTGCTGGCTGACTCCAGCAATCACACAGACAGACAAAGTGATCTCCAAGGAGTCAGGTATACATACGTACATTAAAAAAGAGAGAAAAAAAGAAACAAAGTAAAGAAAGAAAGAGCACTAGGTTAAGCAATAGGAGAATTTCAAGAAAATATATACTTAATGGGGAAGAAGGTGAATCGTTTCAAAACTCAAAGAGAACACAAGATGAGCATATCTGAACAGTTAAATTCCTGATTACAAACCCAGTTTTCACAGGTGTTGGGGGATTCTAGTTTCCACAGAAGTAAAACCAGCACCACTGGGAAAAAGCCCACTTCAATGTCTACACTTTTTTTAACGTGGTTTAAAACTGGGCTCCCCTACTTTCTTGAGGCCAATTTTGAAGCATGCATCTATCACTAATAGTTCCTCTAGTTCATCCACAGGTTTTTAAAAGGAAGATTTATAAGCCAATGCAGCACTGGTAGGAATACAGGCAGCCAGATTCTTAGCTGGCATAAATCAGCATCGTTCCACCAAGGTTGTGCAACGTTGATTTACGCCAGCTACGAAATTAGCCCACAGTGCTCTGCCATGAAAAAAACATAACTCCTGGCAGCAAAGAGGTGAAAACCTTCAAGCTAGCCTGATATTTATCTGTCTGGACCAGACAGATTTTGATCATGGTCGCATTCCCCTTCCGTTTATCCACCTAGTGCTCCTTGGCTCCAGAGGTGAAATTTTTAGAAGAGACTACTATTAGACTAAAGTACTTACACAGTGGGACCAGTGTGAAGCTAAAGCTAAGTAGTTTACAAAATCTTGACAAAGTCTACTCATTCCTAAGTTACAACATGCACTAGATTGTTTCTTATGAAATGTGATGCAGTCATAGGAAAAGTGGACTTCCAGGGAAAAGGTGGACTTTCAGGAAAAGAGACTGAGGCTGATAACATGTCTGTAAGGGGATGACTGGAAAAAGAAACAAACCAAGAATTTTTGCTTGGGGTTCTCTGCCAGAGTTTCAGTTGGACTGTTCATGTTCTTGTCCTTTGACCATTCACATCTGAGAAGCTGGTAATACCTCCTTGTGATGTTCCCTCATCCCCTTGTGATACCGGCTTTGAGCTTCAGAGAAGATCAAAACTTTGGGAAACAAATATCCTGTGTTTTGTAATTCATTTATCTGCAGCACTTAATCCAAAAGCACCTCTAAATCAGAATTGAAATATTGAGGCAAGCATCAAAGTTCTGACTCCTCTGACTCTAATGCATGCATTGCAGTGCATGCTTTCATTTGATCAAACCATCTTCAGCAACAAGGAACAACTTGATTGTAAGTTCAGACTTTGCTTTGAAATAACCAAAGATTTGCTAGAGAGCAGTGTTTTGAAACAGCCACAGTGTTCTCAGACTCTTTGAGAGTCACTGGCAGATAAACCCTTTCAAACAGTGATTATTCAAGCCTTGCCAGCAATATCTGTCTGCAGCACACTTTCCTTTGCTTCATCATGTGATCAGAGAGGGGATTCTGTAAGTTGTTTTCTTATTGATGGAAATCAGAAATGATGCCTTCACCACTCTTCTATCAGACTTCCCCAGTACCTTTTTCCCAGGGTCAAAACTCTAGCACATGTGCAAAAACCAAGCATAGCAGACACTGCTTTTCTTTTCAGAGTTTTGCCTTTTTTGTAGCTTTTAACCCAAAAACTTTTTGTTTTAACCCAAAAGGCAAAGCAAAATACAAACCAACAGTTTCTGTATGGGGACACAGAAGATGGAGGATGGCTTCAGACACATTTCCAAGCCCATGCCCCCCTGCAAGCCCTCTCTGAGCTCTGCTGCACTGCTGCGCACACCTGGAAGGTGGTGTGTGGCTCAGGGAGGTGTAGATGTTAATGTGAGTGCCCTCCTGTGGTACTGTACTGTCAGTTGAGGCTGAGGATGGAAAAGCCACTTGTTACCCTGCAATAACCTGTTCCTGCAGAGAGCATCAGGTTTCACGGCAGGTTAGCTTCTCTGCACTGTACGAGCAAAACAATTAGAATAAGCTGTTGGAATCACCCTTGGTAAAGCCAATCTGGAAATGCTCCTAGAAGCATGGGAACGAAGCGATGAAGCTTTTCACAGTGTTGAAGCTGTATTGAACAATGTCATTAAGGGCTGGGTTCAGCCGCAGTTGCGAGTTATTATGGTTTGTTTATTGTTAGCATTGCCTGGCCAGGCTGTTGAGGCAGAGAAGCTTAGTGTGTGAATGGCAGCACCTGAGTGAGAGTCACCACTGCCATTCACTTTTGATTTTAGCAAAGATGAGCACTTTGACAGGGAAAGGGGGCCCAAATGTGAAAACAGCTTCTAAGCAAGGGAGGCATCTAAATTCCTCAGTCGACTGTGATACCCTGAATTAAGCTTGGATAATATTGTAACTGTTTCTGTAACTAAACATAACGTCAGCAGAAGCAAGTTGGGGTGAAGTAGTGGAGAACTGGGCGTATCAGAAACACTGTCCGGGCGAACAGAAGGATCGCGGTTGGAAAGTGATGTGGGGTCGTGAACAGATGGGTCATTGGGGCGAACTGGTAAGGCATCCCATATTTTGGTGGAATCTGCAAGAGGCATGCCAGTGAGCATCGCAGACAATGC
>JAVHNC010086031.1:0-14857 GCA_034782935.1 Micropsitta keiensis | reverse complement strand
TTCCATCCAGATTCACTGCTCCCATCTAACCTCCAAGCATATTCCAGCAGCTCTCTGCAACCCAGACTGGGATGTTTTTCCCCTTTTCCAGTCTCTCCCCTTGTTCAGAATGGCACCAATCACCTTGATCTGGGAATGGAGACACACAACTTCAGCCCTTCTATATCTTCCTGCACATAGTCCTCTTCTTTCCACCCATCTCAGACAGACACAATCTGAAGCATGTTTAGACCCAGGAGCTCTTTAGTCTCTCATGATCTGCTGAAACCAGATGAATTCTAGTTTCAGTTTTCACAGCTGGGGGAACTCCAAAGACAATTACAAAATGAAGGTCTACCTGTAAGGTCATTTCAGGACCTTACTGAAATGAAAGAGACAGGGCTGGAGGAGAAGGAGGAGAATTAATGCATCCAAATTCATCTGAGATCCTTTCAGCGAGTCCATTTTTCTTTGGGAATGAGGCCAGTTCAAGTGGTCCGCTTGAAGTCCCGAAATGATCTCAGGAGAACAAATAAAAGATGGCTGATGTAAGGCTTCCAGGGTTTTTTCTGTGTAAAGATCCTAATGTACAGCCCCTGCTTTCCCGGCTCTGCCTTCTCCTCAGCTTTTGGTGAATGTGACAAGAATCATTTGAGGAACTGGATGAGTAAGTCAGGAAAAAATAAATCATCGCTCAGGCCCAGCTAAATCTCTTTGTCTCATTTTTCATTCCAGCCAAATCCCATGGGAATGTGCTAGGCTCAGATTGCTGGTCCTACCACCCAAGTTACTGACTGATGTGCCTTTTTCCAGGTTTGCCAGAACTCTCACCCTGAGGAAGTTTTCCCTATTTCTGTCCTGAAGAGGATTCTGTTAATACCTGCCCTCCTTCTCTTGGCAGCCTGTTCCAAAACGCTAAATCCCCATTTCCTCAGCGAGGGTCTGATATCTTCTCTTATTAAAAATGCCGAAACACAAGCTGAACTAGAGGTGTGTTTTATTTGACACAAAGAGATTCAGTAAAAGCGCTTCCCGGGACAGCTCCAGTTTCAGCTTCCTGCACGGCTTTGGCAAAGGTTCCAAAGGTTCTGCTGGACTTTCTGTTGGAGGTTTCATTAACCCCTTTCGAAAATGGCACTTTCCGGGGTTTCCAAGTGCCGATGGATGGAAATTTCCAGGTCATTTTTCTGGAGCTGTGGCTCAGGCAAAGAGAAGGACTGACTTTTGATTAATTGCTGGGGAATAGAGTGAATAAGGATGATGTAACGCTGTATTTCTAAATCTGGCTACAGCAATGTTTTACAAACAGGCCGTGAATTTGGCCTCCTATGACAGTGACCACTAAAGCGTTCCCATCATCAGCCTGTAATGGTGATGGTAAAGGAGCGGGAGATAGCTGGAACCCTGTCTGTAGAAGATCAAGAGAATAAGAAAAGAGCAGTCAAAGGACCAGCATTTGCTGAAGTCATAACAGAGTCCCTAACTCTCACGGGGTTATCGAGTACAAGATCATCTGCACAAAGGGACAGAGGAGTAAGCAGATCTCCCATGCTGCATGTGTGACAGAAGATATCTGTGCACCATGATATGGCCATCCCAAAGGACAGATGCTAGTGATGTGCCAGATAAGTGTGTCCCAACGCCAAGGTTGTCCGGTGGGAGCTCCTGGCTGTGTTTAAATATTTTGAGCTTTTGCCATCTCTCAGTGAAGCTGATGCGAGTGTTTCCACTGACTTGTGTTTAAACTCCTGCCCAAAGCAGGAGTATAAGCCCCCACTGACATCTGACTTGTGACCTCGACTGGATCTGTGACTGTTGACCATTGATTCTTGACCTCAACCTTTGATCCTGAGCTCAGACCTCTGAGACCCAACTTTAGCCTTTGACCTAACTGCTGGCACTCAAATCCCAACCCAACCACTAATTCCCACCTATGACCCCTGACCCTGACACCTGACCCCAGGCCCCAGGCCCTGACCCCCTAACTCTGATCTGAATCCTGATTCTGATGCATGAACTTTGACTTTTGACCCCATCCTAAGATCTTTGACCTTGCACATGGCCACTGATCATGACATGTGACCTTTGGCCCTTATCAATCACCTCTCACCCCAATACGTGACCTTTGACTCCTGGACACACCCTTCCTGTGTCCCGACCAGACCCTTGACCTTTCACCTGACTTGAAACTTTTTACTTTTGACCCCGAGCTATCATTTAAACCGAATCTCTGACATTAGAAATTTGACATAGATCCATGACTTCTGACACCAATCAATGGCTGTTGGCCCATCCACAACATTTGACCCTTGACTCCTGATCCCCAACTTTTGACCGATATATGATCTTTGACTTTGACCCATGACCATTAACACTGATCCACAATCTTTGATCTTTTGACCAAAAACCATGATCTTTGTCCATGACTCTTTGCTCTTTGACCCCTACCCCGATCCCTGATTACTGGCCAGTGATCAAATAATTTTGACAACAATTTGTGTCCTTGAACCCTGGTCAGTGACTTTTGATCTTTGACCCCAGTTGATGAACACTAAATCCAACATTTGGCCTTGGAGCCCAACTGCAAGCTTTGACCCTGACCCATAAACTTTGACCCCATCTGTGAGCCCTGAAGCTGACTGCAACTTCTGATGCTGACCCATGACATTTGACCTTGCTTTTGACCAAGACTTTTGACACCTCCATCATTGACTCTATCTGTAATCTTCGAACCCTGACATTTAAGCCAACCTTGACCATCAATGCTATGGTATCAAAACACTTCACTAACTAACCATCTCCAATATAAACACAGAGACCAAGAAACAAGGGAGCTGTCTGAAGTCAAAGACAAACGGGCTGACACCAAACTTCCCTTTCAAATCTCTACTCTGCCTGCTGGACCATAAAAAACGAAGACTGGGCTTTTTGGTGCTAGAATAAATTACATTTCTAATTGACATACTTAGCAAATTGGACAACTACATGAAAACAGAGAACAGCAAATAGCCTTCTCCCAAGACCTCTGCAAGTAGGAGGTGGTTCCTAGTTGGGTTATTAGCACTTGCTTAGGATTACCTACATGTTACGTGAAAGCATGTTCAGAACACAGACTATTTCCACATGTACGTGTCTAAGAAAACAAGTTGTGGTTTGCTATAGCCGACAAAAAAACATTCATAAATGAATAAAGGCTTTCCCTTTAGCAGCCTCCCTGCTGTGAAGACAGAAGGTGCTCCAAGACTCAGTTCCATCATTCACTCTTGCCAGGCATAACATACCACAGGGAAGACAGCAGTGGTGTTTTACCAAAGAAAGCAAACTCACGATACACTCCCAATAGAACAAAAACAAAAATGCCACTGCAGCTCATGCTTGTGTAGCCAGAAGAGGAATGGTGAAGTTTTCCTTTGCATTCCCAAGATCACAGGACCCAGCACACCACTGCATGTCCCTGGGAAAGTTCCCAATGCTCTTTAGATTACAAACAAGAGACCTGCCATAGCAAGCCCAAGGCCAAGCCCTGTCACGTCTGCCTGCGGATGGGCGGTGTGGCACTGCACGGGGAAGGCAGGGGCTGACGAAGATGAAACTCATTGCCTGTACCTTCCTGCAAGTGCCTGACAGCAACATGTGAGCAGTGCCCTGTGCCTGGCTGCTCCCCGCAACCCACAAGAACCAGCTGTGTAAGAGCACTTCATCCCAGAGCACACAAAGCAGCTGACGGTCTACCACTAGAACAAAGATGCCTTTGCTGAGCTGCTGACAGAGGGTTACAGCCACCACAGCATCTCCCTTTTCACAGGACAGGTGTTCCTTTCTGCATAGACTCTGAAGACCAAACCCTGCATCAGTGAAGGCAACAAGAGTTTTGCCTGAAGCCTACAAGATACAGGGGTGAGTCCTACAAGGATTCTTTCCAAACCAGTTGGGAACATTTCCAGAATTGATTTTGATAAAAAATAAGTAGAGGGGCTTTAGTCCAATACACCACATTGCTTTCCACGCACGGGTTCTGATAACGTTAGCTAACACTTCTCTGCTCGCTCCACCATTCTAAAGTTGGTTCTACAAGGTGCTAAACAAGCGGGCTGCAGGCCAGGAGGACACTTAAACATGTGCTTAACTTCAAGTATAGCAGTAAATGTTGTTGAATGCTGAATGTTATGCTTTCCTGAACCAGAGCCAAAGTGCTCCACCCCTTGCCAGCTCTTCAGGTTAGCATCAAACGAGACTCTCCTGGAAATGCTGAATAAAGCCCTTCATACAGTATGCAAATGGTTCCAACAACTATGTGTGTATTATGTCAATCTTCTACATAGACATGAATGGGTCAGTTCAGGATATCCTGTTTCAAGCCCCTGCTATTTTCAGGAGTTATTGCCTATGCTTTGTGACTGTGATCCAAGCCCTTTGGTGCACAGAGGAGAGAGACATTCGAAATGAGCAGCACCGGGGATCCATTACCCCTACTAATAGTGTTAACCTTGAAGCTGTAATATATTGGGCTGAACATTATCCCCACTGTGTTCTCTGGCTGTCATTTTCTCTGTTGTGTTTTGTTCCTCAGGCCTCTATCAATTCCCTCATCCAACTGGAACAGCTTCTGTCATCCAACTGGATTGGGAAAGAACTGCCAGGCGTTGGTGGTATAGTGGTTAGCATAGCTGCCTTCCAAGCAGTTGACCCGGGTTCGATTCCCGGCCAACGCAGAGCTCCCTTTTGGGGTGCTGAGTCACTGGAACAGGTTGCCAAAACAAGTGGCAAATGCTCCATTCCCGGCAATGTCCAAAGCCAGGTTGGACAGGGCTTTGAGCAACCTGGTCTAGTGTGAGGCATCCCTGCCCATGGCAGGGCAGTTGGAACTAGATGATCTTAACATCCTTTCCAACTCTAACGATTCCATGAGAGTATGAATCTATGAATAGATGCCAAAATGACTTAGAAAACACTGTTCAGGTTCCATATAATAGACCACAGGAATGGTCTATTAGCATTCAAATTACACAGTCACTGAAACACATTAAAGATAAACATGCCATCGATGCGAGTCGAGCAAGCATACCACTGCAACATCACTTTTGAGTAGCCCAAGTCTGTACATTACATAGAAACCTCTGACTACGTACACCATACAACATGCCATACTGTATTGTTTACTCAGTGCAGTTCCCTTTTCCCTACTCACTTCTGTTTTACCCCTAAGGATGCACGGCACATTCCAACAAGACAAAGCAATTCAAACCTCTATTCCCAGGCTAAAAGAAGAACCAGCAATAGCTGTCTGTCTACTTCTGTCAACCAAAACAGGAGAGTATTTCCTTAATCCTCCAGGTCGTCACCACTGTGATTTCACCCATTACCCAGCCAATTCTTTTATTCTGTAGGATTGCACTCGCTGACTAAAGCAGCTTTCCTAAACTTTTCTAAACCTATTTAATTCTTTGATATCAAAGCCAAAATTCCATGTCTTTATAGGTTTCCAAGAGTGTCCAAAAGCAACTGACAACGACCCAGTTTCCGATTCTCCCCAGTGCTTTATAAAAGTAATATTGCCAGGTTCCTGTATTCTTGATTGCCTTCAGGTGTCACAGCCAACACCGTGAAAGCTCAGGAGTCTGAGTGCCCAGCAGCTGATGAACACATCCACAGCCTGTGTCCTCAAGCTGCTGGTACGCCTGCAGGCCTACATCAGGCCTGAGGGGTGTATTCAAGAGTACTTCCATAAGAAGGGAAACTTCGTAAAACTCTGATTTTCAGGCAGATACTGGCTGGGAAGCAGCTTCTACAGATCACTGTATATAGAGGAAGATTCCTGATCACAGGAATACAGCACAAGATTTCCTGACATCAGTAACGACCTTTCCATCTGTTACAGTGCAGTCTGGTTCACGCCCGTGATGAAAGAGGAAGCCATGCACGAACAGGAGGGATGTTTTGGAGAAGAATCTATTTTGGCTGTTATCAGAGGTGTTCCCAAATTTTGTTGTGTTTCCTTCTGTTCCTCAGAGAGGGCCATTTACATGCTGCTGGCAGTCAGAGAAGAATTTCCCCTTGTTACATCAGATTTAGCATGCCTTCCCACCACATATCGCTTTTCCACAAGGAGCAGCTGTGTTTTCTGCAGGGAAGGTGCAAATACGTGGTATTTAGTGACACATCTGAAGATTTAGGCATGGGGGCATCATTATGCAAAGGTCAGCCTCCCCTGGAATAAAAAGTGATGCTGGCAGTTGAAGCTTCTACGAGGCTATTACTCTACACACTGCGTATCTCTGCCAAGCAGGGTACCTGAGACAAGAGGCTGTCTCCTTTCTTCTTTCTGCAGGGGATACTGTTTCAAAGCAGAGAGGGGCATTCACCAGAGAAATCACAACACATTTTAGTCCTCTGTCAGAAAGTATTAATAATTTTGTTTAATAATAATAATCACAACAACTAATTTTTATCGATAACTTTTTAGATGTCATTGTTATTATTTAGATGCTAACTAGATATTAAACTCCTCTTTTTCCACACAGCCTTAGTCCAGGCTTCACCACTTTCACAGGATTTGCTCTGCACTCTGATTCATCATCTGAGGAGAGTGATGTGAATCAGGCAGACCAGATTTTCTCCATCCTTTGCTGGAAAGCATTAATGAACGGACAGCCCTGTCTTCTGATAGGAAAGACACCTGGACAGTAGATGGCCTATCGACTAGGGCTGTAAGGAACCTTTTTCAGCACAGTGATACTTCAAGACCCATGAAGATGATTGATTGCCGTCACCATAACCGTGCAATTCCAGCTCACCCGGCTTTCCACAGGGGTTATCAGTGAAACCAAATACCAACCGCAATTATCAGCCACACTGTAAGCACATGGGATTGTTTGTTGTTTCCCCTACTTTCCAGAAAGCCCTGCGCAGGAGGGTTGGAGCTAGAAGGAACCCTCTCTCCAGTCTTTTACTTCACACCCCTGCAGAACAAACATGTTGACCATGCTAAAGCCAGACCAAACTTTGCAGACCAGTAGCTCAGATGACAGTGACATCACTACCTGACTCAGCAGTCTGTCCCTGTGTGCAGAATTGGGTTTGGGGTATTTTGAGTTATGCAGTCACAGAAACAGGCGCACACAAAGACGCGTGTAGAAGCTGCCTTTTTCCTGCTCCAGCCAGGGCACTGCGCTCACCACTTCTCACCAAACTGGAAAGCTAAATGAAGGCAGTTCATAACCTCAAGCTCCTGCGGGACAGCGTCTTCAAAAATCTCTAAGCTTGTTGGCTTTATCTGTGCTCCTGGAGATACATAGTAAAAACATAGGAATAGGAAACACTACCTATGTGAATGATGCCTCTGAAAGGGTGGCAGGCAGTTCAGACAGGTCCAGCTGACTTCCAGGTTTCTCAGGTGTAGGAGATTCATCCAGTGGAGTAAGAAAACTCCTTAGAAGCTTAGAAGCAGGGCTGACATCACTATGACAACACCAGGCAAAAGAGAAGAACCCTGGGTGTGTAGAGGCATAGGTAGCAATTGATCCGTCATGGAGAGCAAAACTCATCATCTTTGTTGTTTCCCAAAAGTGGTGAAGCTCTGAGCTACTGCAGTGAATCTTCAGCTCTCCCTGTCTCAGGACCCTTTTGCTCCTGACATTTAAGAAACCAGATGGATCTTCATTGCTCACTTCATGTTTAAAAACAGGCCGTGTGTGCTCTTCTCTTAACAACCTCAAGATACAGAGTTCTGTCAAGCATTGTAAAATTAGCATTATATTGAACCAGGCTTTACATTTTATATATATGTAAGGGAAAGTTATAAAGTTACAGACACGTATGCCTTGCTTCTGGCTTCTAAACAATAGAGGAAACTCCCAGCTCTCTTTACCTCAAATCTACTGGTTTTAATTATGGAAGCTTTTATTATTTTTATTGCTCTCCTCTGCATTCTCTCCCCATTTTTCCGCTTTGCTTTCATAACTCTTGTGGTTGCTGATGACCAGCATGACAATAACTCCTGCTTGCACTTTCTTTCCAAAAAGACTGGTCTGGAGGTCTGAACAATTTGAAGGTACTGACATGCATCTGCTTGACCCACGCTCAGCTTCAGGAAAGACAAAGTCATTGTGGACACATCACCACAGCTATGTGGACCAGCTGTTAAAAGCTCAATCCCCTGTATGTCACAGCCTCTCAGGCAGCCTTCCAGTCTGAAAGCTTGAGAAGATCCATTTCAAAACAAACAACAAAGGGACAATGTGGATGGGAATTAGAGGCTTTGAAATAAAAACCATGCATCAACCAATGGGTCACAGGATTCGTGAGCTATTTTGCCTCTCAGCCCTTGCCAGGAATGCAACATACGAATATGATCTAGACAGAGCAACCACTTGCAAAGAATCCCGAGTTCCTTCTGGACTAGTTATGAGAAAGAGTGTCACAAAACCTCATGTGAGACAGCAGCAGTGTTCAGCTACCCCTAGATTCAAGCTGATGGCAGCACTGACTGTAAGCACTCCTGAGTGAGGTCTGCTCCTGAACAGGGTAGGACACAGAGTTGCAGTCCATGACTGGGGGATATATCTGCCACCTGCAGGGACCCACAAGATGGAGTAGATGCCTTTGCTTGCACAGGCTGGGTAGATCTATAGCATGGAACATAGAGGTATCCAGGAATGCCAGCCTAGGCCTACAACGCTGTACTTGTGCAATGGAAACCTCTGTGCCACACTGGTCATCACACATGATGTGGGATTAAATTGTGTAAAGCTGGCCCAGAGGACTCAGCATTGCACCCCTCAGCTATGTTGATAGCTCACACTTGACCCTTTTATACATTTCTGCCTTTCTGCATCCCAAAGCATATTAAATCTCAGGATGCCTCTATCACCATGCAGGTAGTTCATAATAAACAAGACATTTTCATAGGTATGATGGTACTCTTCCTCTTGTACTGTTTAGGCCTCAAACAGTAAAATACCAGTGGTGACATTTCAGAGCACCAGTATCTTGTCATGATAGACAAGTAAAGGTAGCAAGATTCATAAACCTTGGATATGGCTCAGGTAGATGCGTATGGGTAAAGCATTTGTGTGGTTACGTTAATTAGAAGCTAAATGCAAACACCTCTGGGGACTCATTAACATTTAACTTGTGTCACAGCACAATGAGTTGCAATGTTCCCTTTGTGGCACCAAATTAGGCCCACTAATTGGTCTCTATTAAGATACAATTCCCAGCTTCCATTAGCACACTTCTACTGGCAATTTATTCACAGCAAAGGTTCTCTCACTCCAACTCCTCTAGTTTTCCTCACCAGAAACCTGACAGTTGGTTTTGGGTAGAAACGTGGGTAGGACAAACCCACAAGTAAATAGAATTACAAATACACCAGCTTCCCCACAGAACCTGGAGTGTGATCCAAAGGTTACAGAAGTCACTGAAATCATTGCTCTGTCTTCCATGGGCTTTGGATCATGATCCTGAGGAACAAATTTTTGCTGCAGTTTCAGCCTTTTGGAGCATTTGCTCAGCTATTTTATGTCCACTCTAATTTGATGTGCATAGAGAGCAATTCTCCAGCACAGGCTGCATACCAAAGTCAGCAGTGTCTAAACAACAGTCCAGGAGGAGAGAAGTAGCTTGTAATGAGGACACATTGCCCTGAAGCTGCAGCCAGTCAGACCACATGGGTGTCACTGTTTCATGCTTCGTTATCATCTACTTCTCTCTCTTCCTTCCACCTCTTCTAAAGCTGCTTCCCCTTGTTCAATTTCTTACAGGTGGCTGCAAGTACTGTGACCTTGAGTTTTCCTCACTGAAATTGCAGAACATTTTACCCTTCAAAGGTTAAATACTGAGAGAACTGATTCCTAAGAGATCTCAGTGGCAACACTTCCCACCTCTGCAAGAAAAGGAAGGTTTCTCTATGTTCCTCTGGCTCATTAGCACACCAGCATCTAAAGCTATTGGCTCTGAAGACAGAAGCCATGTCAGACTCAGCACCACTTTGCTGCCTCTGCACAGTAGCAGTTCATCTCACGAGGGCTGATTCTGGTCTGTAGACTGGAAAATGCTGCGGTAAGTTGCAAAAAGACATGGAGAAGAGCAATCCAACTTGGAAAACAGGCAGCAAATGCAGTAAGCAGGATTGCACCTACACACCCAGAGCAGAATTATTTTTACAGACAGAAAAAACCCAAACAAATCAACCCCCTAGAAAACAACCCGTCAACCAAAAGAAAGCAGGAAACATAAAAGCACAATGTTTCAGAAAAAAAGCTTAATGTAATATCAGCAATATTACATCACTCCCTTGCACGCTAATGAATCCATTTCCCAAGGTTTTATCCTACACAGTCTTTCATGACACCGAATCTCTCACATTCAGCACTCTGCAGGTTTCTAAAGGCCTCTTCATAAAATACAACACACACTTGATGACTGCAGGACAGTGGGAGCAGTTTACTGAAAGAACAACACAACACTAGACAGCAGCCAAGGAGCTTTCCCAAAGCCAAGGTTTTACTCAACACTGTTATTGAAATTCAGGGTGGTCTCTCTTCACCAGCGTTTTGGCATTTTAGCTCCAATCCAGTGTGCTCACAGTATTTGGCAGGTCAACACCAACATAGGACTGGCTCATGCAAAGTCACACTGCTGCTTTGGCCTCCCATCTCCCAGCGAGACAAGGGCCAGCTGCTTTCAGGAAATTGCATACAGCTTCTGATGGCTTTGCATTTTGTAATTTTTGTAATTTCATTTTGCATTTTGTAATTAGCAAAAGGATAAAGCTTTTTAACGGAATGATTGTTACTTTTTTTACTCGACATCTCACACTTCATCTTGTTCTTCAAGCACTTACGATTAGCCTGTAGAATATTAGCCTGGCTTCCTTACCCAAGGTTACTTCCAGGATTCATGTTGAGCAGCAAGAGTGTTTTTGAGTGCTTGAGCCAAAGCTATTGAAACCCATAACAAAAAGATGCATCACTTTTAATAGGCTTTGCAAAAGCTCTCAGCTATTTCAAGAGCACAAGTGCTCCAATCCTACAGTCACAGCACTGGCAGGAGCAGGACAGCACGTCAGCCAAATGGCAGGAAGATGTAGCGCTGTAGCCTGGGATATGACCAAGGCATCTCAGGAGGTACTTCTAATTCCAGTAGTTAAACTGAGCTATGGCTCCACTGTACAGCCTGTCAGCAGAAGAATTAGCACCCCTGTGACACTAGATCTATTATCTCAATAAGATTTTAAAGAGTGGAGCAGTTTACACAGAACAGGCTTAGTCACTAGGCACGAAGTCTTTGCTATTTCCTTCAGGACTGTTGTAGAACCACTTTCAATTTCCATGTTTCTTTACTGGAAATAAAAAAAATAAAAAGCCTTTTAAGTCAAAGAACCGAGTCTTTAGTGATCACATATCACAGACTAGCAGATGGGAGAACCTTCTTAATCCTTCTTCCCTGTTGTTCCTCTGAAGCTATAGTAGGGAGTCCTTTCTTCATTATAATGTAGACATATACATGGGAGACAGCCATTGCTAATATCCCATATGTGAGAAAAACTGCAAGCAGGTTTTGGATCTTGTTATAAAACAAAAAACCATGGAAGCACTAGTTCAGAGGAGACTGGGCATCCTCTGATACACTGCCTCCAGGGAAGCCAAATACTTGTGTGAATGGCAAATGCAGCACTGGTTCACCCAATACTGTATTCAGGTAACTCAGGCATCATCCCAGCCATCACAATGGAGCTGGCTGTGTGTGAAACAAGTTTCACAAGGTCCACATTTTAACCAAGGGGAAAATTTTTCCCCCAATCTTGGCCTGTGATATGGGTTAGCACCCTTCACCCATTATTCAGAAAAAGGGCTTTTTTATTCACCTGCTGGGTAACGTTGCCTAAGGTTGTCCATCCTGCACAGATAGACCTCAAGGCATCTAAACATCCTCCAAGGCTTCACTGGGCAGCACAGCTAAAATCTGTTACTTTGTTTGCCTCAGGCCAGGAGGAAAACGAGCCCATGGCTTTTTCCTCTAATAGGGATGCTGGTGTTGCACCTCTGGAATTATTGATGCATTGAGAATGCACTTTAAGTCAAGCCCTGCACAGAAGGATGACTGCTGGAGTGGCATGAGTGAGTAATGGCAACTCTTTAAAGTGCCCTGGGATGTGTAGCAGTCTGTGTGCATCAATCACTTCTAAGAGCAACTGGAATCAAGCCTGTGACTGGCAGCGCAGGATCCTGAGATGCATCTAAACTGCTCAGGGAGGCTTTGCAGTCACACAGCTCTCCCTGCACTGAAACCCATGCAGCAAAGCTCTGTAAGCCTGGTCATCCATTCCCCTCAACAACTTTAGAACATTCCAAGACAAATGATATGCCTTGCACTTAGCCTCTGCTGATGCAGAAGGAATAATTTTCTGGAATTCCTTTTGTATTACTGCCAAAGCATCATCCCAAATAGTTGGGTTCATTCTTTTTCTGTTTCAGAGCATGGAATCTTCTTGCTGGCATATTCATTTTTCCTAATACCACTAAAAATATATGGAAAACCAAACTGAAATAACCCAGCTTCTTTAAGAGACTCAGTGTCAGAAGTGATGGAAAGTGTCAGAGGGAAGAATGCTTCTCAGGCTTCCAAGGAGAGCTGAGTGGAGTCTACCAAGGAGAGCTGAGTGGGTCAGAGAGAGCCAAGGCTGCTGTTTTCTTTCTTGATGATGACATTTCAAAACTAACTAAAATGAAGAACAAACCTTGAGTAACATGTGCTAGCCAGTGGTGGGGAGGTGCCTGCAGCACCACGCACATGACAGCTTGCTTTCATTTGTAGCTTCTCTGTCTTACAGCAAGCAAAACCAGCTCTGCCACTAAACCACCATATCCAGGAGCACATCTGCTTTTCCCAGTGCTCTGCTACCTTGCTGCTGGCCTGATTGATGAACCCATTGGTACTGGCGTGCCAGGACATTTCCAATGAAATTGCTACTCCAAGGCAAGACACAGCAAGATAAGCACTCACTCCCATCCAGAACACCACAGCCTGACCCATCACTGGGTTGTACCAGGACTGCAGAGCCCAAAAGTGAAATTGTCACTTGGGAATAGGACCAATTCCTAAGAAGTGCTCAGGTTCATGAACAAAATAAGGACAGGGTTATTTCTATCCCTTTGCCACCAGAAGAAGGCAGTGGGTATCTTTCAGCAGGTACAAATGGTGCAGAGATTTCGGAGCTGAAAAAACCAGGAGAATGTCCTTGGAGAAGCCCCAGCAAGCCAGCAGGGAGACGTACCTGCAGACACCATTTGGACATAGATTGGCCAGGAACACCACACAAGGGCTGCCACAGGAACAAGGGAAAACTGGGCATCAAGGGTGGCCCCATGCAGGCAAGTCCCTCAGCCCCAAAGGGCTGGCTGTATGATGCAGCCCTGGAAAGAAGGTCCATAGATGGCACCACAAGGGACAAGCCAACACCAGGGTGTCCAGACAGAAGCAGAGCAGAGCAGGGCAAGGCTGCAACACAGCACCAAACAGGCCAAGAGATAAGACAGGACGCAAGCCCACCAAGAGCCCAGGGCTGGCCTGAAATAGGCTCCCAAGCTCATGGTGTGGGTGGGGATCCAGGTGAAGTCAGGCGGGACCATGAAGAACTATTAGTGCCCACAGGGTCTCCCTCAGGTCTTTTCTGTTGCTGTTTCTGACTGCTGGATGCTGGGCTTTGGTGCATGTTTCAGCCGTGGGCCATGCAGCAGAGCAGCAGCTACAGAGCTCTTCAGGCTGACCACCCTCTGATGGTAGCTGGGCTGCTTCAAAGGGACTGATCCTGCCCTGGGACACGGTTCTTGCTTTGCTCTCTGCAGCAGAAATTGACTCTGCCCAACATTTCTGTCCCCAGAGGAGAGGGAAACAAGGGCTGCACAGGAAACACTGACTGTACACAGAACATACTTCAGTGGCCCCTGGGGGAAAGTAACTTTGCCAGTTCACAGCATGTGGGATCAGCAGCCGGCTTAGATCAGGTCCAGTTCAGACTGAGCCCTGGTTAACCACATGGTCTGCAATACTTTTGCTAGCCAGCCTTTTCAACAGGGCTCCCTTTAGATACCTTCATCAGGAGCGTTAACTGCAGACAGCAGGTGATGTGCACATACATCACACATACGTGCTGCAGCATCAGTGGCCCGGACTCCAGCGGGGCTCCGTCACATCGGCAGGTGACCTGCACCTCGGCTGCTCAGGCCCCAGCGCCTCGCCTTAGACACTTGTGCTCCAGCAGTAGCAGCCGCACGGCCCCGGGACCCGAGCAGCTCGACCTGAGGGAGGCAGGTCCAGAGCTGGATCTCCCAGTGCTGGAGCAGCGCTGCCCTCTGGTGGGCAATACACGTGTGTGCAGCTGGTGGTGCCTCTGCAGCTGCGGCTGCTTTGCTTTAGCAGTTTCATTTTGCTTCCATTAGCGTTTTCGGTCACAATAGTAGTTAATGTAGTGCCTGTGTTTACGAGGCAGCCGGGCACAGAGCATTCGTGCAAACACACATACAGGTACCAACCACTGCTTGCTCAGCAGGAGAACTCAAAAGCAGTTTTCACCAGGCAGAAATTCAACTTTACAGGTGCCCACCATTATTTGCAGTTATCTGATTACAGTCAGTTGCTTGCTGAAAATGATGTTTCTCTTTCAAGTACTTCAGGTCTTTCCCAATTTCTACACAGCCCAGCAAAGCTCTTTGGTTTTCCCTAACTGTTAGTTTCAGGAGACACCCCTGCAGACCTAAGTGTTTCCCATATTTCCCAGCCATTCCCTGGATGAGGTACCACACAGGCCAAATCCAGGAAAAGATGCCCATGTCTTCACAGAAAGAGTCCTGTGACTCTTCCTCTTACCCTCACCTCT
>JAVHNC010085714.1:2494-16570 GCA_034782935.1 Micropsitta keiensis | reverse complement strand
TTGCCTCTGACTTCCAAAATAAGAACTGCCAGGGCTAACACAGTCCAATGTGCTGCATAAACACAACTGATGAACAGGATGCTGAAGCAGAAGGAGCAGAGGAACTGCGGAATATCATCTTGCCTTCAGGCTTCCAGGTGAGAGACAGAGAAGGTACAGCTGAACATAAATGGCCTATAAAAAAACATGGATTTGTTAATAAACCAGTTACTCATTGCTTTTCAAAGGAAGGCTCAGCCTTCTGCACTAGTCAATAACGTGAAATGGGATGTTCTTTTACTTCCTGATTTACAGCTTAAAAGGCTGGTATAGAGAGAGTTAAAATAATAAAGATATTCTAGTGTCATAAAAAACCCCCTTTCTTCTATTTAGCTTCTTCATTCTCTTGCCAGAATTAATTTATTCACTTACGTTTTTTCTAGTACACTGTAATAAAAGAGTGCGTAGATCTTGCAACAAATTGCAAATACCACCCAGTAAGACACAAATGATGACAAGCCAGTTGCCTTTTTTTTACAAGAGGAGCTATCCCACAAAGAGCAATTATCATCACAACCTTCGTCTCCCATGAAAGCAACCTTAAGGATAAAGTAACTCACCTTAGATAAAATTAGGGCTCAATTAACAAACAGCCTTTTAAAAATGTATTTCACTTTCTGCCATAGGAAGGGATGAGCAGTCCAAACCTGTTCTGCCTAAGTGCTTTTATTTTTGTCATGTTTACTAAGTTTTATCCACTAGCTGTACTATAGCAATTGTTTTACTGATCTAACATGGGAGCAAAAATTAATACGTAAGGCAAACCAACTAATAAATGACTTGTCAGACAGGTTCTCAAAGAGAAACAGAGTGTATTACCTTTAAATAAGATGTTTTTAAAATGCTAGAAGACACACTAATGATAGGTGGAATATTGAAAGTAGCTGAACAGGACCTTGATAGCACCACCACTGGTTTTGACTACTCTGATACCAGTAGCTGTGTGGGGAATGATTTCCCCTTCCTCATTAATGAAGGGAAAAGGTGTGCCATTTCTTTCAGTAATAGATTTTACAGGGAGTAAAGGGCTGAGCTTTATGTATTATTCTGGTGCTACAGAAGGGCTGGACTTGTTGCTCTGAAGTCAGAGGTGTAGTAGCATTCACATGTGCAAAATTTAATTACTCTGATTTATCAAGCAATTATTTTCCCTATTGGTTTAATTTAACTGTGGGAGATCTCATCCTTTCTTCAAGCATAATGAGTGCATTTGCTCCAGGACACAATTTGCCATTCACAGATGAATTATTTTTAACAGTGACTTTGCCTTTATTTTTCATTTTCAAATGAAATTACATTCTCAATTTGTTTGTAAATTTTAGTAATAAATTTATTAGTATATGAGAACAATGAATTCTTTATTGCATGATGACAGAGCTTCTGTCAGAAGGTCATTCCCAAACAAACCTTTTTAGACAACAATGTTATGCCATGCTGGTGGAAGATGAAAATTTTGAGTTTGAACCAGCAGGATGGAGAAGGCATTGTATTCCAGGTTTCTATTTCCTGTATGAAAGCACTTCTAATCTATAACATAAATTACAATCACCATTTCAATTTTTCGGTCATTTAAGGGGATTAAGGAGTCTTATGTTTCCAAAGTAGATGTTATAAATACCAACATCCAAGACAGAGTTTGAATCTGTGTTTGATTCACACAAGCTTTTAGTGTGGTTTCATCGAGGGGACAGTATGTCATCTTGCTATTATTACCTGTGATTAGCACAGAGCTCACTATATTTACTGGCAATTCTCACTCCCATTCAGAAGCACATAACTCTTCCTTGCACCATAGGAAGAGCTTGCTTGCACTATCCGTGTCTCTGGTTTTTGCTGAGGGATCAGATATTATTCTGAAAAAAATGGTCTGAATGGGGAAGTGACTTGGTTGGCTCATTCTGCTTCCACTGTCCTGGGGATAAAGACAAACCTTCTTTGAGAGCCTCTAAAAATCCCCATTGCTGATGAAAACTCAGCCACAGGATGATTTGGTTTATGTCACAAGATATGACTTGCGTGTGGTAAAACTCCAGATTTCTGATAATTTTCCCATGCAAAAGATTAGATTCGCTTAATATGGTTTGATATCGAAAGGTCCGTGTTGGCAGTCGCTCATGTCTTTGCTGTCTTTTAGGTGTTTCTGAATGATTTGTTAGACTATTTGTTCCAGGACTTTTCCAGAACTGAAATTAAGCTGAGTGGTTTTCTCTCCTCTTCCCTGTCTCCCTTCTCTTTTCTTTATTTTTATTTTTTTAAAATAAATATAAGAGCAGCCTTTTCCCAGTTTTGTGAAGCCTTGTTTATTTTTATAAATATAATAATTTATCATCCCTGAGATAAAAAATCGGTTGAAGGAAAATACTACAGAGAATTTTCAGTGAGGCGATCTTATCTTAAAACCTCTCATTTAGCTGTTTTCCAATCTGTTTGTCGGTATTCTGGTTTTATTACTCATCTGTATTTCTGCTGCTAATTTTTTTATCTCTGAGATCACATTGACATTTTCACTGAAGACAGAAGCAAAGATGTCATTAACACTGTGAACTTCTCAAGATTCCTGTTGAGGAATAGATCAATATTTTTCTTAATCTTCTACTACTAATAATGTAAATATGGAGTATTTTCTCACAAGTTATGTTTTGCCTTTCTGATTTTTATTCCCAGATTGTTCATACTCTAGTTCAGGGTACTTTGTGCCTATGAGTTATCCTTTTTGTTTGTTTTGTTTTTAACAGCACTACCAGTTCTCCCCAATTTGTTTTCCCCCTTTTACTGACTCTATGTAAAATTCTAGCACTTCCACTTTCTAGTGTTTATTGCAGTCTACTGTCCTAAGCTTTATGATTTATGATGTTTGTGTTCTCCTTTCTAATTGTCTGAAGAAAGTTCTGTCATGTATTTCATGGTCACTCTCAGACAAGTTACTTTGCATCTGCACATTCTCAACCAGTTCTTCCAGGCTGGCAAGAAAGACAGCCAGAAGACCTTTTATCTACTTGCTTTCTTCAACCTTTATAGAAACAAAATGTCACTAGGACATTTCAAGAGTTCGCTGCCAATATGTTCTGGCTACCTTCCTTTCTCAGTGGTTGTCTGGATGATGAAAGAGTTCCACTACAAATCTGTGCTCTGCTCTTCATGTTTTTGCTGGTTGCCCAGAAAATGCATCATCCACCTGATCTTTGTGACCAGACCCAAAACATGACACCATTCTTTTACATTCAACATTTTATCAAGTTTTTATTCCTCCATTTCATGGGATTCAGAAGAATATCAGTATGCCCTGGATACACAGAAAAACATATCCTTTGCTATACTTTTCAGTAAGAGCCGAACAAGATATATAGACTTATGTCTGCTAAACAATTAAATTGGGCAGTATTGCAGCATTTTAATGCTGATACCTTCAGAGTCATAACTCCAATGACTTCAATACATTTTCTCCATCAGAGAATGCCGTATGTCTTCCCCTTGAAAAGGAGGAAAAATTGCAAGTCTTTTCTTAAATCTGAAATTTTGATTTGAATTTAAGAACTCACAAAACATTTGTGACATTTTTTCTGACCCATGTAATCATTACTTTAAATGTTATAGGCACGATAGTTCACAGACCTTAAACGGTAGTACTTCAGAGGAAAAACAATAGCAACCAATATTATAAGAGCAAAGAGAAAACCCAGTAAGAAAAGAATCAGTTATTAGATCTTATGGATACTACATTAAAAGGCAATGAATAATTCCCTTTATATGATTAATTCAGATTTTAATAACTAAGATCTTCTGCGCAATTGCAGTATTTCTTTTCATCACTAGCATAGATGTTCAAGCAATGTATTCTTTCTAAAAAATGAATGGGCAAAAAAATTGTAATATTATTGACTTCCTTAAACCTAGCTCATATGATGGATTTATGAAATAGAAATAATATAGAAATTCCTTAGACTGTGGCAGGAAATACAAATCATGTGAATGGAAAGGAAGTTGCACTGAAATAAAGACATTACAGAAGATAATGAGTTCACTACAAAAGAGTTTTCTGTTAAGTACTTCCTGTAATTCTGTTTTCAGTGGAGCACCTGACAAGACACAAGAGATGTACTGGATACATTACTCTTTTGTTCACTAGTAGCTGAAGATGTATTCAGATTGTAAACAAACTGAATGCAGTGAGGGTTGGAAGGACCCTTGAGTGACTGTTTCCTGGTTAGTACAAAACCAAACCAAAACAAGCAAAACCTTCATAACTGAGTTAATGGTACTGTAGTTCTGAGTTAATGTGTTTAGCTAAGGATGAAAATTATCCAGCCACAGTGATTAGGGGCATTATACCTACAAAGATCAAATATGTCTTCTGGAACTCAAATGTGAGCAGGAAAGTTCCACCAAGTTTTCAAAAGTGAGTTTAGTTCTGTAGTACCTTTATACTGTTTGAAATTAATTTTATTGAAAAGTGGGCCTGGTGCCTATGGAAAATTTTTTGGGGTTGAGAGTGAGCTCTTGACTGAAAGTCTTGGGAATCATTGTTTTATTAGGAAAGAATGACCTAGGAAATAACACTTGCCATGGCTCTGAAAAAGGTAAGTGCTGGTGTCTGGGCCTGTTGCTTTGCACATAACACAATATCATGTTTTTTGTGGAAAGTATAATAGAGGAAGATTCTTTCTTGAAATTCAGTGAGCTGATTTCAGAGATATTTCTCACTGAATTCAGAGATTAGATTAGTAATGACAGTAGGCCTGAACACACAATCACTTGTATTCCCTTATTCCATATGGCAATTGCTAAATATATCATTTTGTTGACAAAAAAAAAGAAAGAATACCTTTATTTTCTGGTATTTCTTTTTAAATAAAATTTGGAGCTATAATACGAAGTAAAAGGGACAGGCATAAAATTCTGGCAAGGCTTTGTTTAGAATTGCTGTTTTTAATTCTTCTGCCCTGAGATATAAATTGCCAACCCCAAAGAATGAAAAAAAACCAAGGGAACATTCTCACATACAATTGAAGCAAAATTTCCAATGCCTGTAAAAGCATCACCTCAGACAGACAGAAGTGCTTTTCAACTTCATATTCCCCTTTTTCTATGGAAGTAATGGGTTCATATTATTTAAAACCCATTCTAAAGGGATGAAAATGATAAGTTTCACTTGCATTCATAGACACTGAACTCAAAAAGCATGTTCACAGAGCAGCAGATACCAAAACTGAAAACATCTTCCAAAATCTCATTGTAGAACACCTGAATATAGCCCTCCTCTTGTTTAATGTATGTCTCTGTTCTTTTTATCTGAAGCACATTTTGTGCCTCATGTGCACTGGAAATCAAATTCAGGAATTACATAATTGGCTATAAGAGGGATGATTGACTGCTTTAAGGAGTCATCTCCTGTTGTGCTACTTCACAATAAATTCAAAAGAGTTGCTATTTCAATGAAAGTGGTCACTAGAGAGAAATAGAACAGAATTCCATCCGTAAGTTTTAAAGCTGAAACTGGGAAAGAGTCAGTATCCTAAAAGAGCTTTTGGTGTACCTGCTCTAATTTACAAGAATTTAGAAGGTTTTATCTTTCCTTTCCCTTTCCCTTCCCTTCTCTCTTCTCCTCTTCTCTTCTCTTCTCTTCTCTTTTATCTTTTCTTCTTTTTCTTTTCTTTCTTTTCTTTTTTTTTTCTTTTTTTTTTTACTTTTTATGCAAAATCCCAGATATAACAGTGTTTGAGGGCATGGGAAATATCAGACTTGAGGAAAAAAAACTATGATGTATTGATTGTAACGTTCTTCACCATAGGCCAATAAAACTGCTAAAATGAAGTTTGCTTGTTGCCTTATTCTTTATAGCATGCCCTTCTGGTGAGAGACCAAACAGCTATCAAGTTTTTGATCAGAAAAAATCTGTGTTATGTGTTGAGTTGGGCTGTGCATAATATGGGTTCCAAGACTGTTGTATTGATAGAATGGATTGGTTTTGTTTTGTTTTTTCTTAGGAAAGCCGTAGCAGCATTTTTAACTTTTCATACTTTTTCTTGCTTCTTATCTAATAGGTATTCTCTCATGATTTATTAAGAGGTATAGAACATGTATTTAGTTAAAACTGTGGAGAAATCAAGTGCTGTAACAATGAGATATTATATAAAACGATAGAGAAATATTTATGCAGATTCTTGTGGAATTTGTACGTGTTTGCAGCATATAAATTAGCCCTATAACTTCACTGAGGAGAGACAAGAATAAATAAATTCTGAGAGCAGAAATAGCTGAAGTTTTAAATAACTTGCTGAAGGACAAAGCTGAAAAAACTGGCAACAAAAGAAAAACGGGAAAAATATCTGTTTTCTTGGGGTTAGTTGTGAATTCCACTGTCATTTGTTATACACATATCTGAAAATATAAAGACTTGATCTGGATTTCATTATAAAACCTTTGTGGATATCCATTAAATAATAATTTATTAAGCAAATTTTGCTTTAATTTTTAAGCAGAAATTGCTTCATTTTATTCAGCTTGAAACAGTTTAAATCAGAAATGTAACTCTGTAATGATCATCCATGCAATGCTGCTGTATTTTACAAGAATGGGGTGGAAGGAGTTTGTACAGTAGGAGTTTAGAAAGAGAAATACAATGTAATAGATGAAATACATGGCATAACTAGGCAATTGTTCCTGATATGTATGCATACTTGGTAAATTACTTTACTGTCTAAGAAAGAAAGTATATTTGCATGAAAATATTGCTAGTTGGTTCTCTTCATCTTCATGAGCATGTGTATAATATATTGCATTAAAAAAAAAAAAAACAACAACAAAAAACAAACCAAAAAGCAAAGTGTGAGAAGAGCACGAAAATTGCAAAGAAAAAAACCCCAAACTTAAATACTCAAAAAAAAAATCCCAAACTCACTTGCTCATATTAGAGGCTGGAATTTCAAAATGCATACACAAACTTTGTACTCTTTCTTGTAGTTTATCTGTGAAAATATTACCTGGTTTTTATTTGGTGTTGAGTTGTATATGCAATTATAATGCTTTCACCGACTGACTTTTTGAATCTTAATCTTCCATTTTAAGACTATTTTATGGCAGCTGTTTGATAAAATAAGTACTTGATATATCATGTGAAATACTTAGAGGATAATATTATTGTCTAAAACCAACTGTGGACAAAAATGTTCACAGTTAAAAGGAAATAAGCCTATGCAGACCAGAAGTACCTTAATGGCTTTGTCTTCACAGGAGATGACATTTTCTTCACAGAATATAAATATCTTTTTCAGTATTATGTACTGTAAGAAAGGGGGAAATTCAGAAATGAGGTGTGGAAATGGTGTTTCTTAAAAAAGTGTAGTCTTTAAACATATACCTTTTAGTACAAAGACATTCAACATTCGTGGAACTCTTTGAGATTTCCAGCAGGTCTAGGCCTGTGTCCACAAAATGAAGTCTATTAAAGTGATTTAGTGTGACACTCCTTGTGTACCAAGATGGCCAACCTGCCCTTCATTGACAATAAGCCTCAGTCTGTGCAAGCTACTGAAACAGAGCTGGCCAAGACGAGCGGCCTCCTCAGAAAGGGTCACTACCCAGGGGTTGCTGATGGAGAGAGGCAGATAATGCTCAACTATAAAACTGCTGTGGGACAGCAGACATGCTGGTGGCTCCCTAGAGCCTTTGCTGAGTTGTTTTTCCAAAAACTTCAGCCATAATATTCACAGAACATTGGTCCTAATGTTCCCATAAATTTCAGGCTGGCAATGACATTATAAGCTAATTCAGGGGTTCTACTTTCATTTTTAAGCAGCTGAAAGTAACCTTTGACCATTCTTCTTCTCTAAACAATTCAGGTTTATAGTAATTAACTATAAACTTATTGTCCATTAGATCTGCTTTGTGAAAAACAAAGAAACAGATCTTTTCTCATGTTAAGAATTCACAATCAGACTTTAACAAGATAGCTTCAAGAATATTTCTTTTTTCATCATTTGTAAGAGAAAAATAAAAAGGGATATGAAATTACCAACTGTGAAGTGCAGAGGTTAGAAAAACACTGTGTTAGCACGAGAAGTTATTTCTTTAACATAAGATGGCAAACAGGAAAGCCTTGTGGCTTCTTTGAATTTTGTTGTTAAAATACTTTGTGAAATGCAACTATTTAAGAGTGTTTGGAATTAGGAAAAGCTCTTGTGTAAAATGTTCATATTACCAAAGGCTGCCCAGCAACAGGAGTTTAAGATGGAGAGTGGAGAAAAATACATTACTCAGTCAAACCTGTAGAACTTATTTGATGTAGTTAGAAGGCAATTTCCTGAGTTGGTTTTTGTCCAAGGTTCTGCAGTTGTCACCCTGAAGCTTATGGGAAAAGCCACAGGATCTTTCATGAGCAAAGGTTATTGTGACCTTTGCTTTAATGCCTCAGGACAGAAGATTCAGTATGGTTTCTCTTGACAAAGTGTGAGTACAGAACAGGTATGGGTAACAGTGATATTTATTTATTCCTTGCCTGTCTCAAGCTTCTGTGTTATTTTGTTCTTTGATAAACAGAAGATATAAGAGATTTTTTTAAAGCAGAAATCTGTTAGACTGAAGTCGAGCAGTGTTACTTCTCAGTGGGGACTGTCAGCTAAGGAATGAAGAGCTAAGATGACAAAAACGCTATTTTGCAATGTGAATTATACTACCATTTATGAAATTGATATTTTGCTTCCTAATGACTTCATAAAATGGTGGGGCTCTTTGATATTCGTAGGACAAATGTACAAAGCATTATGCCAGAAGCCAGTGTAATCTGCTTCCAAGGATGAGGATAAAAGTACAAACTAAAGATCAAAGAGCAGAAGATTTTGTGAGACTAAGAAAAAGCAAAACATTAACGGCAGTCTAGAAGTGGGCTGAAAAGCAAAAACTTTCTTATGAATAAGAATTGTTTGACTTTAAACAGTGTTTTCCATCTGCGGATTGCAAAGCATTTTGCTAATTATAATGAAAGCATCACAGTGTCTTTCTGTGGGAAGTAGATATTATGTCTGTGTATGTGTAATGATGATACTTCAAATAAAAAAGATATTTGTGCTTCAAATACTGCTGTCAACTTCTCCCTTCAAAAGCTGCAAACTGAAAAGAAATTGAGCTGTGATGAAACAATAACAAGGTTTTTGGACTGAAATCCTTTTAACCTTTCCAGATTATTTTTTATATGACAGTCACAGGAGTGTTCTTACACAGACTGCCCACTGTTTCTGACTAAGCCATGTTAATTAGAAACAGGACTGCAGATTGATTGTGATATTGCATTCCTCTTTATATGTAGTCTGATTGATATGAGGTGGTTCTTTTGAGTTAATGAATAACATGAGATGCAAACATGCTTTCTTTTTTGTTCAAGCAGAGTTTTAAAAAATGTTGCTGCATGTTCAAAGTTTCAAAGAATGTTGCTCCTGTTTAAAGTGCTCAGGAAAGGACTGTGTTCACAGGCTTTCTATAGTGAGAATGTCGTCATGAATGGATGACTGGGCTGAATCTTTTATATGTGATCTTTTCCTCGCAACCCCCAAAAAAGCTTTCCCATCCAGTGCATGTATCATAACGGCAGCTGATAAAAAATATCTGTGATTTATTTATCTGTGGCTTATCAAGCTTACAGACTAGCATACAGTGAGAATGATTATAATACATTCATAATGTCTTTTCTTGAAGGTTTGAAATTAGAGAAAAATTTAAAAGAACAGCAACATCTGTCACATCTGTTCAAGACATATACACTAAGAAAAGCCTGTTCTTAGAGTTATGCTTGAGATATAGGTGGGTGCTTATGGCAAGCAGGCAAAATTGGGTCAAAGGTTGACAGGATGACCTCCTGAGGTCCCTTCCCACCTGAATTATCCTATAAGACTATGTTTTTAAGCATAAACTCACTTCAGAGTGTGGTGCACTGTTCATAAAAGTCTGAGGAAAAAGAAATGGCATTATATCAATTTATCCTGACAGGTTGTTGCAATATCCCCCCATTCATTGCATGCATAAAGTATGTGACAAATGTGCTGTAACCTCCTCTTAAAGCAGCTGAAGGATCAGAGAAATCTTCTTTTGACAAAGGAGTTTCTGTCACTTTTTGGACCGTGAAAAAAAGGTGCCTCTTTCTCAAGCTTGGCTTAGATATTTAGGCATTTGAACACTGAACATAGGACAACAAATAAAAGTTGTTTGTCAATTTAGATTCCTGTTGACACATTCATTGGCATGTTTTAGATATGTTCTACTCTTTTGCAGGGAACTTAATCTCTAGGGGAGTTTTTCAAGATAGCCCAATAGCAGCCTGTCCAGCTCTGCAGCATTGAAACTGATTTTGTACCTAACATATAGGAACTGTTTGAGCTTAGCCAAAACTAAACACAATTCTTCAATGTCTTGCTGCTGTTGCTACAAGTAAAAGTGATCACAAACTGTTATTTTAAAATATGACTGAACTTAATCAAAACTGAGTCTTAAGCATGCTGACTCAACTTTCTCATTCTTATGTATAGACTTGTTCTTTAAGCACAAATAAATTTATTCCAGATATGAATATGTATATGCACAAAGTGTGTCAGGATTTATGTTTCTGGCTAGAAATAAAAGTAACATAATCATTAAAGACACCAATTTCCACCTGTGTTTATTTCTGTGTTCATCTCTGTGTTCCTGGTTTATTGTTTCTTTTAATAAGACTCTGCACCCTCAACAGAGTGGTAAAAGAGCAAACTTTTAGTAGTTGTTACTTTTTTTTTTCTAGCATTTTCTTTTATGTCTTGGAACTATTTTGCCATTTGATTACAATTCAACAAGGAAATTGTGCAGGGTATATTATTTACTGAAAATAACTTGCCAACATGCATAAAAAGAATTGCTTTGATGAGGATTCTCTGAGCAGGATGCAAAGTGTATTTGGAGGCCTTTGGTGTTTAGGGAGGTGCATATATTATCTAAAATGAACTGATCTCAGTCTGTCAAAGGCTTTTTTCATGCTAGAATTGTATGTAGGAAAATCCAAATGACACAATAGAGCATTATGTCATACTTGCTAGGATCCTGGCTCTTTGAGAGGCTGTATGCCCTCACTGAGTTCCTGCTGACTTTCAAAAGAAGCTGAAGATGCTCAGAGTCCTTCCTAGGACACACAGATTCTCCCAGGATGAGCAGGGGATACCCATAAGCCCTCTGCAAGGGTAGTGTCACCTTCCTATGCAAAAACAACCCTTGGAACAAATTCAATTCTTTCTAGTCAGTAGCTGAAATGCCATGTCTCATGGAAAACTAAAGATCTCCAGTGTTATTAATATCCTGGCTTTGGGACACACACACACTGACCTCTATTCCTAAAATGTACCTTTGAGTGAGGGAAGTATATTGTACAAAACATAAGGCAAGCGTTTTTACAGAAGAATTATTGGACCTGATGGATAGAGAGGTAATTCAGACATTCAAAATAATTTCTAGAGGCAGATAACATTTTGTAGGGTCAAAACATTGAAGTTCTTCATATTTAACAAGATAGTGACAAATTTCATGGCCAGTGGCCTCTGTTCTGAAAGAAGCTACTGATATCTTGTTCTCTCTCTCTTTCTATCTTTTTTTCTTCTACTCTCCAGTGTTAAAGTGGTCCACCCTTTGAAAAGTCCATTCAACATCAGACCTCATTCCTAGCCTGGGAACCCAAAACGGGAACCCTGTGCATGCTAAAAAGGCTGAATGCATGATTAGCGGTTTTAAAAGTCAAATATGATTTGAGAAGAGGGTGGACATTGAGATTTCTGACATATAATACCAGAGACTTTGTTGCAGTGACATTGCTGAGGGTGACCTTTCATCTGTGGTATCAATCTACCATAGTAGGAAATGTATGCTAGTGTGCAGAGAACACTATACGCTGCATCAGTGGCCGTGATGGTTTCTTTTTGTGTGGAAGTGTCGCTGTTTGTTTGCACATTCTGTGATAGATGGTGCTTTACTGCTTTTTTTATTGCAGGGGTACTGCTGTGATGCTCTGTCAGAGTCTTGGATGTAGAGCAGTCCTGTGCTAGTGGGAAGACTCCTGAAAGGAGCAAATACCCAGCCAAACTGCAGAGCTGTAAGGAAGAAAGGAATTTTCTTGGGAACCTAGAAGGGTCTGAGTGGAGCTGGTACTCTCAAGAAGTCACTGAAAGTTGCTGGACTCGGTGAGCTGGGATTTCCTTTGCGATGCTCAAAAAATGGTGTTCCTACCCTTCCTATCTGTGTCTTTTCCAGGGGCAGTGGGGTTGTTGAGCATCCAGAAAGGGTATTTACCTTCCACCCGGGCATCATATATAGAAAGGGAGTTGCCAACATATCTAATGCATAGGGACATATGAGCAAATGCTTCCTATATAGTATCAGCAACCAAAGCTTTATCAAAGGGCAGCTGTTTTTCCATGCACATATAAGATAAGGATACTAGGTTGCAGCAAAATACAGAACTGTGCATAAGGCAAAGAAAGGAATATGCAAACTAAGCTTAGTGCTACAGCATTTTCAAACAGAGCCCTGAGCTATCAATGATTTCTTCTGTGCCAAGGATGTGGGATTTGCTGTATCTGGCATGTGCAGTTCCTCAGAGCTTGAATGGAAAACATGGTCATTTTTTAATTCCCATTTTTCATATTTTCAGCGTATCACATGGATGCATTGACTACAGCCTTTGTAAAATCTGGGGTAATGGAAATAGGGGTTAATTTTTTATTTTTTATTTTTCCAAAATGTGATATTTTCACTGATTGCAAAGTGCTAGATCAAGCTCTTCTAAGGGGAAAAAAACAACCCAAAGTATGGCAGCATTAATAATCAGAAAGCTTAAATTCAGGAACTCTGTTTTCTGCAAGATTTGGTGCCACTGCAGGTGGACAGTGTGTGTGGAAAGCATGAAAGGTGACAGCTGGACTGTAAATTCATGCAGCTACGGAGTTTCTTTGTTTAATGCTTGAGCAGCATTTGGCTCAGTGGCGTTTTGGTCTGTGGCTGGGCTCATCATACAAGTAAATGGAACGTTTTCTTTTTGGCCCTGAAGGGAACAGGCATGTGTTTGTGCTGCATATGTTATCTGAGCAAATTCAGACCTAGCACCATTACATCCAGGGGAGCTTCAGGTCACAGCAGGGTTTCAAACAGCTCCTTCCAAGATGTTTTTGGTGACTTTGTGGTCTAGCTGTATAGTGATGCCCAGGGACACAGGAGCCAGCTGGCAAATGTCCTCATCCACAGCCTCTCAAAATCTATTTTTGTGGGCCTCAGTTGGATTTGAGTTAGGGTTTTTAGGCTGAAGTTCCCATTGCTTGATGCCAGTAACTGGGACAGTTATTCCAAAGTGTTCATCAGTTATGATTTTTGTGACAGCCTTCATAGTCACATTTTCCAGAATGTCCAAAGACCTGGTGTGTTTAGGCTATAGAAAAAGCAGTCACAAATGCATTTATTTGTATCTACGAGATATGGCATTATTAAATGTTTGTTCTCCACATATGCTTCAGACAGTATTGGTAATAATAAAATGTTCTATGGTACTGATAAATGCTGCTTTCAGGTACACATCTCTGGTAAATTTTGGAGCTATCTGATAAGTTTCTCAGGGGAGCAGAAACAATTACAGTAGTTACACATACTGAATTTTCTTTTCCTCTTCTTACCTGTTTGCCTCTTATTATTAAGAAAACTTCTAATTTCTTTTCACTCTGTCACAGTAGAAATTAATGGAGTAAATGCACATGCTGCTTTACTTTTCCAGAGACTGGCTTATACAACAGATTTTTACTCTGTGAGACAGATTTTGCTGTATTTGTGCTTTTTTCATCTCCCCCTAAGGAGTATTAACTCAAAGCAATCACAAGACGCCCGTCCTTGCCTGCTGCTTCTTGGGCTGCTATATCTTCTTCTTTGCTTCTTGCTTCTCTATTTGAAGCTGCTTTTTTTCTTTTTTTCTGGTGGGGGGGGGGGGGGGGGGGGGGGGGGGGGGGGGGGGGGGGGGGGGGGGGGGGGGGGGGGGGGGGGGGGGGGGGG
>JAVHNC010085158.1:7184-17303 GCA_034782935.1 Micropsitta keiensis | reverse complement strand
AAGAACCTGTGCTTAAGTGAACTCTTGTCTCCCATAAAGTGATATCAGTTCTTATCCGTATCAGCCATCTCGCCTGCTAAGACCTTGCTAGGAGACAGTGGCTTTTCTTAAGTGGAATGCACCCTAAGAGAGGACTGCAGTCAGCTGCTGCTACCTCTGCCAGGGCTACAGCACCTCCACAGATGGACCAGAGCTCTTAACATCTCACTCCGTAAATCTCTGTTGATGGTAGACAAGGAAGATCCTAACCATTTTAGAGGGCAGCTCATGGTCCTTGTATTGCATGAAGCTTTTTAGTTAAAGTAGTTTGTTTTACTTCAAGAGTAATTGAGAATTCTCAACTATGAGTCGAGAATTTCTGAAGGAACATTTTTCATCCTGAGTCATCAAACCACAGCTTTTTGCAGGAATGCATCCATTTTGACCAAGGCTTCCCAGATCCAAGATAGCTCCTGGCTTTTGACAGCAAGAGACATCTCCAACAGACAGTGAGAATATTTGAATTGGAATAGCTGAGGTCCCAAATGAGAGCTTTCACCACTGGGTTATTATATGTTCTTGGGCGGGTCTTTTCTCTTTCTCTAAACCATTTATTCCTAATGCACAGCAAAGATGTTTTTGAAATCTTGAGCTTCTGTGGGATAGGAAAACTGTCAGGAAGCTTGGGATTATATCCAGAACTCTTCATTTTTTCTCATTTTGCAGGAATATTTTTCTGAAGCATCACTCTTCTCAGTTTAGGCATATTTTTAACTCAAACTAAAAGCAGATGGAGCAGATTAGAGTTGGTGTTTTTCGGAGGGAAATAGTGAAATCATCAGATTTTGCTTAGAAATTCATGGAAATGGCTGCAAGAACTGATAAGAATGAACATTTCTTTGCATAGCTGCAATAGGACTTTACACGTTTGCAGTTTCCTAGGACAAAATCAGTGTCTGCACCAATATTTTTCTCGGACATCTCAACTTTCTCTCGGCAAAAAAACCTTTTTTCAGTGAAAAACAATTGCAAGCCATTTTCCTTTTACTATTCTCAGTGCAAAACCTGATGATCTGCAGCAACCAGCTCAAAGTATTTGGGGAAAAAGAAATAGAATTAAAAAAAAAATAAAAATCCATTAAAATGTTGGAACACTTATTTTAAAATCTTTAATGTTTTCCAAAAAAATTCCTATGAGCCTTAGACGTTTCCACTGTTTCGCCATCAAGATCTTCTGTGACATTGCTCAAACTGAGATGTTTGTTTCTAACAGTGCCAGACTCTGAGGCTGAAATTTTTGGCTTTCCTTCCAGTTCAAATGTAATTTCCCTTTGTTTAGCACGAAGAGAATGAGATTTTGCTTGCCCACTCTTTGTCTTTCCTATTCAAGCAAGAGCCTTTTAGTCGGAAGTTGATTTTCTCCTTCAAGGTGATGCTGTAGCAGCCAGGCAGTGTTAATAGTGGGAGAAGTGAATGTGAGTGATAATTATCAACATTCTGGAGCCCTTGGCTAAAGATGTCAAATAGGAGAAGCTGAGAACAGCCGTGTGCTTGGAATAAGCATGGGAGCAGGCTTTAGAATCAGCATTATCCATTCAGCTCAAGGTTTCTGCCATAGCATGAAGGCATTCAGGTGCTTTTCGCACAGGGCAGTGTGTGAAGCTGTATGTGGTGTTCTGCAGGTTGGTTTTCCTATCTTAGGCTTTCAAGCTGCGTATCTTCAAGAGTAGGTTCAGTATTTTAACAGGAGGAAAAGTCACTTGTGTTGGTAATAACCAAGCTCTGAAGTTTGTGGATCTGATACAGGGCTTGTGCTCTTGATACTTTGAGGATTGTAATGTGGGTGTCGAGGCCCGAGGACACCATGTGTCTCATGGTATCATTCTGCAAGCTCCTTAGCAAGGGGCTCCCTTAGGAACACTGGAAATCCCCATGGTCGCATGAAATGCTCCTTCTGGCACAGCAGGCCCTGAGGTCATGTGGAATGTCAGACTAAAGGGGTTTCTCTATCTCAAACTGGAAGAAATAGCTGGCAGTTTGATCGGCTTTCCTGAATCCTGCCTCATTGTGTGGAGCAGTGAGTTGGCATTCCAGGTTTCTCTTTGCCCTGGTTTCAGCTGGGATAGAGTTAATATTTTAAAGTAGCTGGTACAATGCAGTGCTTTGGATCTGGGGTGAGAACGATGTTGATAACACACTGATGGTTTAGTTGTTTCTCAGTAGTACTTAACCTAATCAAGGACTTTTCAGTTGCTTGTGCTCTACCAGTGAGGAGAGGCACAAGAAGCTGGGAAGGAGCAGAGCCAGGGCACCTGACCTGAACTGGCCAAAGGGATATTCCATACCACAGAACATCATGCTCAGTATAGAAACTGGGAACCATCAATTGCGGCTCGGGGACGAGTGGGGCATCATTCACTGTGTGGTGAGCAGTTGTACTGTGCATCACTTGTCTGTCTTGGGGTTTATTCCTCTTTCCCTGTTTCCTATGATTACAGACACACCCCCTTTCAATAAAACCAGTTACATTCTGCTCTGCCTTCAAAGGGCCTATACAACAGCAGGGGAAGAAGGTCCTTTGTGCTGCCTTCTGTTTCACTTGAGGTTATAATATTCTACCTTCCCCAAGCTCAGTGTTTCAGCTGGTTACAGCAATCTGCTTTTGTATTTAGTGGTGATATTAAAGCACTTCTCTCTGAGGGGCTGTTTTCTGGATAGACAACATCCAAAATGCAGACCCTGAAGCCTGCAGATGCAGATTCTGGACTTGGCCGTACCTGTGTGGCTGGATACCCATGGTTGGGAAGGAGAGGAGGGAGATGAAAACCCTGAATTCCCAGGGCAAAAAAAAAAGGAAGTTGAAAAAGAAGAGAGTTGTCTTTTGAAATTGTTCTCTGGTTTTGGTGTTCTGGTGCTCCATCTCTCCTCCCACTGTACACAAGCAAAAGCAACAGCGAGTGTGTATGGAATGGCCAGAAAACCCACTGAAGGAATCACAAGAAAACTTTTGAAGTAAGACAGTTGTCCCGCTCAGGTACATCATAGCATCTTTGACTTTGTTCTTGACAGCCTTTCTCCATTAAAGATGAGCTAATGGACATAGCACTGTCATTTCTGCACCCTCTTCCATTTGGGTCTTTTGGTGCCATCTTTTGTAATGTTTCAGGCAGTTTTCTATCTGTATTTTCATGTTTCTTTCCTTTTTTTTTTCCCCCGGATATTGCCCCGGATGTAAGAAGCACAATGTCTGTGTGCAATGCAAAGTAGTGTGGAACCACCAGTGCCCATTGAGCTCTCATGGCTCGGAAATGTGTTAGTGACAGCAATCAGTCCCATGCAACCAGTACAGGAGGGTGGCTATTTGAGATAGGCTTTCAGCTGAACATGCCAGTTGTGTCTGAAATGAGCCTTCTCAGTCCCTGTTGATCCCTTTTTCCTAGTTGTTGTGAGCAGACATTTGGCAGGGACAGGACAACAGATGGTCCCAGCATATTGTCCTGTTTACTTGTTCTCTGAAGTAAATTGGTCTTTTCTTCTTTCCCTTTGGGCCAGGAGTCCATGTGTCTTTACAAAGCTATAAAACTCTCTTCATGAATCCTCCTAATCCCTTCCAGTTCCTGAGACAATAGTTGAAGCAGGTATAAGCTGTATCTTGCATCCTACAACAATACACGTCAGCTTTGACCTTTACAATGAAGGCGGGACTCCAACAGCAAATCCACAGGCGATCAAAATGAGACCACCAGAAAACCAGCTACCATTTATTTCTCTTTAAAAGTGTTTCTTTCTTTCTCTCCCTCAGCAGACTTTGCCTGTGTTGAAAGGGATCCCCTGGTCACAAGTCAGCAGGCGAGGTTGTTGAAAGCTTTGACAGTCAGTGAAGTGGAACATTACAACACATGGTAGAAGCACACACCAATGGAGAGTCCCTTCACTACATGGACCTCCCTCCAAGACCGACCTCAGATCGTTCTTCATCCAGGCCCCCCTCCAGCCATTCAGATCCCCTACTTCCACTAGTCCTGACATTGCCTGGGTCCCCAGGTTGCCCTTTCCCACAAGCATTGCTAAAGCAAATAGCACACAGTATTTACTAGGTGCAACACTTTAAATCATATTAATCTAGCCAGTAAAGTATTTATGGCCAATAAAAATTCCACAGTGGCGTGGAGAAGGATGGATGAAGGACCAGCCCCAGCCAGACTATCAGAAGTGCTGGGAGGAAGAGGAGGGCAGTTAGAGGAAATGGCATCGCGAGGCTCAAATGGGCCATGTGCTGGGGTTGCAGGAGATGGGGACATGCTGCAGTACCCTGCCATGTCTGATTGCAGTTTTTGACCTGTGAGCAGCAGACAGAAGTGCATAAATCATTACAGTGATGATTTGGCTCTGGTGCTATAAAGAGTGTCATGAGACAAACAATGTTAGCTAAATGCATAGTTACCTTGAGTCAGGGAATGCAGACATCCCTGAGTGCACTGGGTATTTCTAAGGAAAACATTAAGCTATAAAACATCAGCTGCCAAATGATCACTCCTGGTTGCAGGAGGCAGAGGAGTTGTAAATAACCGTACTCTTATGAGGAAAGGAGATGACTCAGATGTAAACTGTAATACATCAAAATGCATCACATAAGCTTCTCAAAGCTTGGCCACATGGCTGACTAAATCTCAAGCTCTCCCCTCCAAACTGCTTTTTAACAGGCCTTCTCCTTGGATTAGATAGGTGATCCAGGGAGGATTTATCTCTTTTTGCTCATACTACAGACCTCATATGGCATCTAGTAGGATTCTTCATCTATTGACCTGCTAGTGAATATATCAGCTAGGTACTAGTGAATATATCAGCTAGGTACCACAGCTAAGTCTTGGAGGATAAAGGAAAACCAGGTTAAAAACTAACTTGGGTGAGATTCTTACCTTCTCAGGCCTAGCATGCTCTGGTTTTTTTTGATAGATGTTGATAGATGGCACAATTTAACTTCTTGTGGCTGTTATATGTAAGTGATTGGCATAAGTTGAAAAGGTGGCTGAGTAGCTTATTGGTTCAGGAATCCCAGACTTTTCATCCAATTACAGATTGGCCTGATCTTCCATTTATGTTGGAGTCAAAGATACAGAATGAGACAGTTCCAATGGAAATCACTTCCCTTTATGCCTTAGCTCACTGGAGTAGACGGGAAGAAAATTAGGATACCTAATTGCCTGCGTTGATTGGCATCTGGGAGCCCTGTGAGTCAACGGGTGTTTCTTAGGCTTTCTGGAGACAGCTCGGCTTCTGGTATTACTGACAGGTATCTGGGTTGCCACTTCCCAGGATATGGATAGGCACTGGCTATTTTTAGGTGGAACATAGAGGAAGAGGAGAAGGTAAGAGACATGAACTCATGGAACAGTTTATGAATTGTCTCTGACAGTATGTTGCCTAGTCAGATCTATTTCTTAACCCACACTGGTTTTGCCAGCATCTTTCCATGTTGCCACCCAATTTAACATTCTCCCTCTTTGGAGGTTAATGAGTTAGTTTTATTGAATGCCATGCTACAACAATAACAGCAGAAATGGGAGGAGAGAGGCACTCACTGCAAATACAAATACATGAGGTTTTTTGTTTGCTTACTTCTGGGTTTTTTCCATGCTAATTCTTAGGTGACTTTCCATTTGACATCTTGTGCAGCTCTGGAAGGAGATTGCTCCAGCAGAACTTGTAACACCACCACCCTTTAGAACAACAAACCCATCAGTACGTGTAATTCTAACATGACATAGAGATGAACAAGGGCAACACCCAATGTTAGCAAAGGCAGGCTGTGACGCTGAGGCTCCTGATGATCCATAGGTCCGGTCTCTTAGCTGGATAAGCTACATCACTTTATACCAGCAGAAAGATTTAGCCCTTGGGAAGCTCAAATCCTCACGCTCCTTTGTCATACAGACCATTTCAAACTGAAAAACCCCAGCTAGATTAATCAGTCATATTTCCCTTGAAATGAAATTGTTTCAAAGCGGACTGAGATTACCACCAGCTCTCAAACAGAGTAGGATATCCTGCTTTTGTACCTATCCCCTTTGGAAGAAAGGAAACCTGTGGCAGAGATGAATTTTCCATCCCTTTCAGAAAGAATTGGGATTTGTTGTGGTCGTTCTTAATTGCCTTGAGGATTTGTGGTTACCTGACACCTCGTTGGACCTGGGCTGCAATAAGATAGAGACCTCTTTTCTGTCAGCTCCGTCCGCCCCGTGCGGTTGCAGTTCTGCTTTCTGTCCTCCCTGTACTCTGTGCTGCAGAAGTGCTCGCAGCCTGAAAGCACAGCAACACAACTTGCCCTGACCACAGAGTGTTGCACGAGTTGACGTATGGATGCGTACGTGCATGCATGGGTATACAACATCTACATATATACTTTAATCATTTCATATGCAGGCAAAGGATCCTGGACCTTGGATCATCTGTTCTTGCATTGTATGATGTGATGGAAATTAACACCTTAATATATATATGAAAACAGCTCCAATTAGACTCTTTTTCTTTTACTGTGTTTCCTGCTCCTTATGACTAAGTGTGGGTAATTATCTTGGCTCACTTTTTCCACTCCACCCATGCTCAGGGAAAACCTGTTGCAAGTTTTCTTCAGATTTTGCCTTTTTTTTTTTCTCTCCCTCTCTTTTTTTGGGGGTAGTTTTGTTAACGAAAAGGTTTGAAAAGTGTTGGGTGTGATCATTCTGATCCTGGTTTAGCAGCATAAAACTAGAGATTTGAAATGCTTTAAAGAAGAAATCCAGCTTCCGACTTCATTTCTTTTCTGCTTTCACTTTAGTAAATACAAAAGGAAAGATACTCCTGCAAAAACTGACCCAAAACATCCTCATATAAAAAAGGATCAGACCAAATAGTAACAGAAAACTCTGTTGTTCATTTCAGAAGGAGCCCCTTTCCTGCCACTTGCTGTCTTTCAGTTTGGTCTGAGTTCTGGAGCATTCTGCACCTTGTAAGCTGTGTTGTGATTGAAATATAAGGCCACATCTACAAATCGACATCAGCTTCCCAGAACAGCTATGCCAGAGGGAAAAGAATCTCTCACCGGAGATTTTCCATGTCCCCAGTGTGTAATGTACCCTGACTACTGTCTCTGCATCTCCTTCATGCTTGGGCAGAACTATCCCTAGAAGATAACTGGCAGGGTATACTTAGAGAGTAATAGTCAGTGAAGAGGCAGTGATTTCCTAAATCTCCCCCCTCTCCTTGAGGATATGCTAGGAGCAGAAAACGTGTACTGCAAAGAGACATCATTTCCTTGAGCATTCTACAGCACAGGATGCCGTGTCCCTAGGAGAGACTTTCCAAATCACATAGTCTTGGTATTCCCATCAAGGCAAGATGATTAAATTGACTGACATTGCAGCTGAAAGCTGATAGTGTAGAAGAGTGATCTATGACTGGCATTTGGAGCCAGGGCCCTACATTTTAGAGGTTATTTTACCTTGTTCTGCAATGCACATTAGTACAAAGGGGGGGTTGCCTTTTAAAAAATATAAAAACCAAGCTTCATTTCTATTTAATTTCTATATTTTTTCTTCCTTCCACAAATGCCGTCCTCTTCCAAAGCATTGTTGTGATCTTTGCCATTCCTGCTTCCCGAACAGTCCCATCATTGGGATAAACAAGGAGAGCAGTCAACAGATTAGAGCTTCTCACACACAGAGCTGGTATCAGCTACATTACCTAGACTAACTAGTGGCAAGTTTTGGCCCTCACAGAAGGTGTTTTGAGACAGGGAAAGCGTCATCCCCACATAGCTCCTCGGGCAGAAAAACATGTCTCTGGCATGCTTCCTTTCCTGCTGGCTCCCTTCTTCTTGTGCTTTGTTTTCACCCATGAATATAATCAGCAACTCCCAGGAGGAATCCTGGTCACAAGGCAAAAGCTCTTGCAATTGATTTCAATGCTATTTTCTTGTCTGTAGGTCCAGCCCTTTGGAACACACATTTTCCCACCTTTTAGAGAATATCAGGCAAAATGCAGTGGTTTATTATATGTTTGCAACATTGATTCTGTAGAATGATGTTTTTTAATGAGAGTTACAACCAAAATGGAAAAGGGTTCACAAGATGAAAGAAGAGAAAAGCATTTTTCGTGATTCAAAGGATGGAGCAGGACATGCACTCAAAGCTCAGCAAGTTATTGAGGCTAACAGGGTCATAAAGATGGCAAGTACTTGGAGGTAGTATCTTATATGCATTGCCACAGTAGCTCTTAAATACAAGGAATATTTAGTGAGATGTAACTTTTATGAAGCTTCTACAACTGTTCAGGCTCTTGGATTGCATCTCAGCCTAGGATGACTACAAGAAACATTCTCTCTCATTCAGTAAAATAATTTGTGTTTCTGCAACATTTCAGAGGTTAAATACTGGATGTCTGAGTCTCTGGGTTATACCACGTACATGTCACTTCTTTCATTATGCATAAACTAGCGCTGAGAGTAGAGCTGTTCCCACAGTTGTTCTTACCCACTCAGTTCTGTTGCTAAAATATTACCCCATAAGTGATAGTCTTTGATGTCAAGTCTTTTCAACACTATCTTTCTAGGAGTAAATAAGTCCTTGTAGAATGAAACTCTTTCCAGTCTGAGGATGTTTTTCTGGTTTTAAAGACAGCCAGCACTTACTCAAAAGCAGAGCAGGAGGCAGTAAAGCTACTCACCTGGGATGCAGCAAAGGGATAGAGCAAACAGCAGCAACACGCCTGCTGTCTTCATGGTGGCTGAAGCGTCTGCGTGCAGCGGAGCCTGTGTTTTGCTCAGTAAACATCACCTTAATTCTGCCCTCAGGTGGTAACCACACTATACGTACTCATGTATGCACATGAGTCTCTGCACATTCGGATTTGGCTCATCCACCCTTATTCTGAAGTAACATTCCTGGTCGTTTGTCAGGGTGGCAGTCTCGACAGAGGTAAACTGTGCTGTAAGCCAGGAAGAATGCTTCTTCATCAACAGGAGTCTCAAGTTTAGATATGTTTGATACACCCTCTGTGTTGCTATTTTAAGTGAAATACATGACAAGTTCCTTCTGAAGGACCATAGAAAACTTCTGCAGGCAAGAAAGCAACTGTACAAACCTCAGCTGCTGTCAGGTTTCCTCTGTGTGCACCTATCAGCGCCTATTTATGTGTGGTGCTTTTTCATGAGCAAAACATTGAACGCACTGCTTCTGGAGTGGAAAGTCTCTGCTTGTATTTTTATCCTTCATCCCAGTAAAGCATCATAAAGCTATAGTGAAACCAGGAAAGCAGTGAACTGGGAAGGCAAGCAAGAGGGTGTCCCAGACAGTGAAGGGAGTCCTTGGACTGAACAAGAGATGGAGCAACTTTTATAGGCATATGTAAAGAATTTACAATTCTTATTTCCCCTAAAAGCCATTAGAATCGTGGGTTAGATTTTCTCTAATGAACTGATAGACCAGTGATGACAGAATGATGTGAGACACTAGTCTGGATCCTAGAAAAGTTGAACCCAATCTGGAAGTGGCTGCTTCATCCATCTGCCCATCTCAATATAAATCCTTTGTTTTACCACCAAAGCATCACTTTTTTGGATGACCTCATTCCATCAAGGAAAACAAGCGCCCTTCTCCCTTCGGCTCCCAGAAGAAATGCATGTGGGAGATATTACTTTTTAGAAGGAATATGCCCAATTTATTTATGTTTCTCTTGTGTGGATCAAAACCCCACCAATTCAATACCCGAACAGAGGACAAAAGCAAAATAAATTTCATGGACAATACGCCAATGACAGGTCACACTCTCACAAAACAGAAGGATATTTTGTCCTTGGATTGTGAAACACTGCTGAGATATTCCTTGGGCTGGCAAAGAGTATAATGTTATTAAAGACTAGGAGAGGAGACAAGTAGGCAAACCCAAGGATGGCCCAATCTATTACCTGTAATGCTCTCCTAAGACTGACACTGACAACCCACTGGCTTTTACCTTTTCTTTCCCTTATATCTTTCTCTACCTCATGCTTTTTGGAGTATTTTTTCCTTCCCACAGGAACTCCTACCCTTTTCTGAACTGTGGAGATCTGAAGCTGTTTGCAGGAGGAAAGGTGTTAAAAATCCTAATTGGTTGAAAATCCAA
>JAVHNC010084777.1:0-11885 GCA_034782935.1 Micropsitta keiensis | reverse complement strand
AATGCCAAGCAAAAAACATTAATGTTCTGAGCTGGGTGAGTAATTGAAGGCAATTGCAATGGTTGCCTGCCAGCTCTAAGTGTGTGCTATTGCTCTGGTGACTGCTGACTGTTTAGTTATAGCAATAAAGAGAACTAACAGGGAATCTTTCAGTACAAAGAAAGGCTGCCTGGAATTCTGCACTGGGTGAAAAAATATCCTTCCACAGGGCCTGTGGGAAGTAGTTTAATGTGCAGTCTGTATTGCAGAATACAATATAGTTTTCACAGATAATATTAAAACCAACTTATTTATGGAGCTCATCACTATTCTAACAGGCACTCTAGGCTGTGCAGGTCACTGGATGTTTAACAAATATCATATTATGAGCAATGGACAAATCAAGTTAATAGGATTTAATAATTGTCAGTTGCAATTGATTGATAGTAGCATTTGTCAGGAAATGTTTTTCATGGCAGCCCCCTGCACATTCATCAATTTGCAGTTGGTGTGAGAGTGCTGAGTGAGTGAATGAGGGTGTGCTGAGTGAGTGAATGAAAGGGTGTGAGTGCTGAGAGGGAATGTGGGTGTGTGAGTGCTGAGTGTTTTAATTTCACTATGCAATTGACTGTGTAAGTAATTGAAAGCAAATGCCAAGCAAAAAACATTAATGTTCTGAGCTGGGTGAGTAATTGAAGGCAATTGCAATGGTTGCCTGCCAGCTCTCAGTCTGTGCTATTGCTCTGGTGACTGCTGACTGTTTGGTTATGGCAATAAAGATAACTAACAGAGAATCTTTCAGTACAAAGAAAGGCTGCCTGGAATTTTTCACTGGGTGATAAAATATCCTTCCACAGGGCCTGCGGGAAGTAGTTCAATGTTCAGTTGCTTTTCCTGGCAGAACACAATGCAGCTATCCTAGGTATTATTAAAAGCAACTTATCTCACGATTTCAAATACAATTTTTCACCACTTTGCAAATGGTCATTGCCTAAACCTATAGAATGTGGCTTTTTAGGTGTAGACTACATACTCAAAGATTAGCCCCCTCCACATCCATGTGTTTGGCACTACTGTCACGTTTGTCATTTGCAGAGTTAAAGTGATTAGTGCTTGGGGTTCATGGGGTATGCACAAATGATATGGGCTTTTGACTCGAATAATATCATATTTATTAAGGATGGAGTAACCTGCAAGGCATATAATGCCTGTTAAGCAACTTATCTACAGAGCCCATCACTAATCTCTCTTTTGATGTGTTGCCTTTTGACAGTAGATGGAGGGCATATTGTTTAATAAAATCTGGGAAAAATCTGTTATTTATGGCAATGTCTCCATCCGGCAGAGCAGGAGGACTGTCTAAAAAATTAATTACAGACTCTTTAATAGAAAAAGTGTATGTGAGCCTGCTGGAGGGACAACTTCCTCTGAAAAAGTTTATTTTTGGCTTCGGTTACTAAAAATAGTCTGGTCATATTTGTTTTTAATTTGCCATAAATATGAGTATGTCATTTCTTTTTTTTTTTTTAGAAAAGGTTCCATTGCAAAAGAAAACGCTCATCAATTTTGAAGTGCGCAACTGCTGTCAGTGTAAGAGAAGAGTCTACTTGATTCTGAAAAATACAGCTGCTGTTACTGCAAAAGAAGAAGGTATGTAGCTGAGTGATTTAATATTGTAGTTTGGAACTTTTTATATAAAAAACATTCAAAAAAGTAATCCAGAACTGTTTTTATTTTTGACTGCACACACACTCTTACAATACTAAATTCCTACCCTGTGTATAGAGGTATAGATACACAGAGCACACAATAGGCTGCAAAGTGGCCCATTGGCTACTTTTGTCTGTAGCTACCCACTCTTGGTTATTGATATATCCTAGATAGAAGGTGCCTAGTAATGTCCTCCTCTTTCCCCAACAAAATTCATCAGTCTTACAACCCCCTGATCTGTTTTTAAGAATTTAGAAATCTATGTATATGATGTGCTATATCAATAATGCTGTTTTTATTATTAGCCAGCTCCCATTGAAACTGGCAGCGGAGATACGTTAATCTCTCTGCTTCCAGTTTCTGTGACAGCCAACGCTAGTAGTACAATGTGCTAATAGCATTAAATGCTTGATTTGCAGGCTTTATTGTGAGATGAAAGCCTGAAAACTACTTAAAGACCTCACCTTCAGCTTGATATTTAACTAATTTTCTGGGCTTTTATCTCACAATAAAGGCTGAAAACCAAGTGTTTAATGTTATATTAGTATTATAAATAATTGATCTATGTTCCAAAAAAAATGTTGTGTGGTTTTTTTTTTTTTTTGGTAGACATCTTCCTTGGCTGTTGAAACATTAAAGTTACGTTTTTTTTATGATCTTGTTGTTTAAATTTAAGTTAAGTTTACAGAGTTATTTTTTTTAAATTGGATATGTTTTTTTGATTGTGAAAGACAAAATCCAAAATCAGAGACAAAATGAAACCAAAGAAAAAAAAGAAAACGTGTCCCAAATTGATTTTGACAAAGAAAAAAGGCATGTGGACAATTCAACCACATGGAACGAAAAAAATTAAAACTAATTACCGGCAAATTTGTCAAAACCAATTCAGACATCGTGTAGTTACTAATTTGTTGAAAAAATGTCGAAAAACTCAAAATAGCAAGAAAAAATTAACTGAGCAAGATAAGATTGAGCGTTTGGTGAATGAATCTTTCACAATCAAAAGAAAACTTTTTATTGTCGTTTTAAATCGTCTAAAAAAACTAAATAGAATTGTCAAAGGAATGTTGGCAAACTGTCGTGCAGCAAAAAGGCTTACTCCTAAAAATTTCTGTTCTGTGTTGGGAGGAAAGTGGCTCCATACTTCCCACACAGAAAGATTTTTTTATGATGAAGCTTACAACTTACAACCAAAAATCATCTTGGCAATCCAGGAAACAGGAAGATGTTTTCAATATGAAAATGGAGAAATTCTTGATGAAGAGCAATTAATTGAAAAAAAAATATCTAAAGACTTGCTTGAAAAAGATACTCCTGTTATTGAAGGTGACGGAGAGGAAAAAGAAACCTACAAATGGAATTGTACAGAGAAGTGTAACATCAGGAACAAATCCTGTCAAGTCCTTCAACGTTTTTTGAGAGACTATGACAAAAAGAAATCTGTGAAAAGCAAAATGAAAATTCTTGTGCAAATTGACCCATGTCCAATCAGAGAATATACCCAGCTGCTTGGCCACTCATTAGCTTGTTTGACTGATGGGGTGTGTCCAAGTATTTTTCACCACATTCGCATGCTATCAACCCATCATACTGGCATGAGGACATTTGTTCAATTTTTGTACGAAGTACGAAAACCTGTTGATTTGTTACACTCTCTCAACACTTGCCTTTTGTCAGGAACACCAGACGAATTAAAAGAACTGCTCAAAATAATACATGATTTTTATTTTAGCAAGGAAACAACCGAACACCTTCAGGAACCAATGCAAAGACAGAAAAATGAAAAATTGTGTACCGAGTACATAAATACCCATTTTGGAAAACAGATATTGAAATTTCAAAAAGAGGCATCCGAACTGCCTCTTCATGTGTGTGTGTCTTGCAGACGTACACACTACAAAAATCAAGTCAAGTGCTTTTTCTTTTGTGACAAAGTACAAAACAACGAAAAAATCGCCTGGGCCAAAATGTTCTTGTACATTGTAGTAGAAGAGAGATTTGACATCTTCTCTGAAAACACAGTGTGCATTTACTGTTGTTCCAGTTTGGATCACAACAGTATTCCACCACGGAGTATTTTGAATAACATGGACTTAGATCCAGTCCCCACCTGCTTGCAAGACTTGAATGCTTGTGAGGTGGTCTGTCTTCAAACCATGCACCCTTTTAAAATCGTGGTCCGGTTGCAACCAAAAACTAAAAAAATCCCTTCAAAACAATTAGCACAAGGCTTGAAGGGCAAAATAGTATATTTACCGATCGATTTACGAGAAAATGTAGAGACTCTGCAACTGGAAGACGAAAGGCAGCAAGCAATGATGGTGTTGGTAAACGGTGTACCGACAAAGGACGGCAAAATTTGGCAACAGCTATTAGATATTGAGAAGCTAAAAACTGCTTTACAATATCTAAAAGAAAATAATTCTTTTTATGAAAACATTGATGTTGAGAAACATCTCAACAGACAACTTCCAGAGGCAGACAAAATGAAAGGAAAGGGCCAATTTAAACGCGTGTCGGCCAAAGAACGTCACGACTTGTATGAACAATACACTGTTCATCCACTTGACAACAAAGAAATGATGGGAGACTCCCTCGAGCTGTACCAAATGCAGAAATCCACTGGAGCTCCCATCAGCGTGTTTGAGAAAACTCTCGAAGTGAGAAGTTTTCCCATGCTCTTTCCAAAAGGTCGAGGTGGTCGTTTAGAAGACAGAGAAATACCCATTAGTGCAGCAGAATACCGAACAGCACGTCTACTTGGAGAGGATCCGCGGTTCCGTTTAAACAGTGATTACATTTTTCATTTACTGTACGAAACCGAATTCTCTGAGTTGTGCTATGCGGTTGCTCACTTATTCAACACGGGAACTTCTTTTAAAAATTTAACCGCTGGTGAAATCCTCGAAAAAATTGAAAAGAAAGATCAGGAGCTAGAAAACAAAATAAACAACATGTTTGCATGCATGCGAGGGACAAAAGCGTACTGGTTGCGGCGGAATTCAGAGCTGCGCTGCATGATGAGACATCTGGGACCACCCACGTGGTTCGTAACCTTCAGTTGTGCTGAATACTCTTGGGATGATCTGACAGATTTCATTCGACAGAGTAATGCACACGTGAAAGGAATTGACAAGATGTCAAATTCACAGCTATGTGCCTTGGATCCAGTTTTAGTATGCCGCTTTTTCCACCATCGCTGGCTCGCCATGCTTCATTTTATCCTGAACAAGAAAAACCCTCCTCTAGGAAAAGTTACCCACTACTTCTGGAGGAAGGAATATCAGGCTAGGGGGGCCCCTCACATCCATCTTCTTCTGTGGATTGAAGGAGCACCAGTGATGGGGACTAACACAAATGAGGAAATCTTGGCCTTCATTGAGAACTATGTTACTTGTGAAGTGCCAAGTGTCGAAGAAGATGCAGAATTGCGTAAATTAGTGCTACAGTTTCAGCAGCACAAATGCAGCAGTTACTGTCACAGAAAATACCGCAGCAAAGGCAAAGTTTACACAAAGTGTCGTGCTGGGTTCCCCAGACCAGTTCGTGAAACTGGGGAAGTGAATGACTTCATGTCATCCGTACGACACAAAGTGAAAAAGAAATCACCAAAAAATACTTACTATCTTAAAAGACCGTTAGAAAGCCAAAAAATAAATGAATTCAACCCTCCAATAATGAGGGAGTGGAAAGCCAATTTTGATATACAATTCGTTGCAGATAATGGACAAGGCGTGGCAAGATATGTCACGGGCTATGTCACCAAAGCCGAAAAGAGTGTGGCAGACTCCGTCTGGAGTGAACTCGCAAAAAACAAAACTGCCAGAGAATTGTGTTTTGACCGGGGATTGCAAAATCTTAAAGACAGAGTGTGCGGCATACATGAGGCTATCGACCATTGCACTCGTAGCCCTCTCCATGGAAAAAGTGATGAAGTGCTTTGGCTTAGTCTTGGGCTAGCACAGACTCGCAAACGAGTTTTAAAATCACTTGCAGAAATAAAAGACCTCGCCGAAAAAGACCCAAATCAAACTAACATCGTTAAGAACAACCTGATTGACACATATTATCCTCAGCGATGTAAGGATATGGAAAAAGTGTGTCTTTTTGATGTTGCTCAAAATTACCGTTTTAGAAACCAGGCTCCCGACGTCGAGAAAAAAAGGTTCCCTCTTCAGGATTGTCAAGGAAGTTTAGTCTGGCATGAAAAAGAATCCCTGATCAATCATTTCCAAATGTCCATGGAAACTGAAGAGAAAAAAGAAAAATTTTTCTTTTGCATGCTGCAGTTGTTTAAACCATGGCGGCACGAAGACGAGCTGCTTGGTGAATACAGCAATTATGAAACAGCTTTTCACGCTGAAAAAGATAAATTCACATGCAGCAAAATGGAACCTTACTTAAAAATGTTGGAAAACGAAATCGAACGAGACAAAAAATTCGAGGAAGAGTTCAACAAAGAAACCCCAGAAAGCAGTCAATCCACAATTTACGGCAGTCAAAAGTTTCTTGGAGAGCCACAGATTCAAACCGACGTCCAAACCGCAATGGAAGAAGTTGAAGAAGCCATGCAAATGGGAAATGAGTCTCTAACAGACTTGGAACTTCTTCTTAAAACATTCAACGATGGTCAAATGACCATCTTCAATGAAATCACAAAACAGCTCGAACTTAATTTCGCCCATGACACAGGGATTTGCAAATGTCCTCAGGGACATCAAATCCTAATGTTCATCAGTGGTGAGGCCGGAACCGGGAAAAGTTATTTAATACGTGCGTTGCGAGTCTACCTTTTCAAAAAAATCCAAAAAACAACCGGTTGCGTTGTGGCAGCGCCCACTGGAATTGCTGCTTTCAACGTGAGTGGAGTTACTCTCCACAGGCTACTGATGCTGCCAGTAGAACAAGAGAAAAAACTCGAATACAGCAAACTAAATACCGAAACAGCCCACACAATAGGCCGACTAATGAATCAAGTAAAGCTGCTGATAATTGACGAGATCAGCATGGTATCAAATTTGATGCTCGCTTTCATTCACTTGAGACTGCAGGAAGTCTTGAGAAAAGGACACAACAGTCCTTTTGCAGGAATGAACATTGTTGCCTTTGGAGATCTACTGCAGCTGACTCCCGTGAAAGGGCAACCGGTATTCAAAACATTGACTTCCAAAGATGCAAACAAAGCAATTGGAAGTATCGGAAGCGTCAATCTGTGGAGTTACTTCAAATACTTTGAATTAACTCAGAACATGCGTCAGGCTGAGGACCTGGAGTACAGCAAGATGCTGCAAGGAATCCGCGTAGGAATCCTAACTCCAGAAGTTAAACTTCATTTGGAATCAAGAATGATCTCCAAATTGTTCACAAAAGATACAATGCCTGAGACCGTCATGCAGCAAATACACATTGAAGGCAAAGAGACTGTGGCTTTAATGCCCACAACTGCCCAGTGTGACAACTTCAACAACAAAATGATCGAACATGAAAATCAAGAGATTGTAAACCTTGCGAGTGTGGATGTTTTAGACGGGGAAACTATCCCTCTAAAACTGGAAAAAAAAATTCAGGACCGACTAACAGACATGGAAACAAAAGTTTCTGACACTGCTGGCCTGGAAAGGAATTTAAAAATGAGCATCAACTGCCGTGTTATGCTCAGAAGAAACTTAGACGTTGAAACCGGACTGGTAAATGGAGCCATGGGCCGAGTGGTTTCATTTATCACGAACAAAAAATTTAACACCGTTGAGTACATCAAAGTTCAGTTTGACAATAAAGAAGAACCCTCAGTCATTGCTCGTGTCAGTGCGCGATTTAAACTTTTTAAAGATGTTTATGTGCGGCGCTCACAGTTTCCACTGTGCGCTGCATACGCAATCACGGTCCATAAATCTCAAGGGTTGAGTCTGGACTCAGCCATTTTGAGTCTAGGTGAGAAAGTTTTTAAAGAAGGCATTGTCTACGTAGCACTGTCACGTGTCAAGCAACTGACGGGAGTGTTTATTGTCGACTTTGAACCAAACAAAGTAAAAGCCGATTACTCTTGTCTAGTTGAATACAATCGCTTGAGACAAGAGTACAGACCAGATTTGGAATTATTTCCTTTGCCAGTGAGAGCATCCAAAAAGCCCACTGGCAAACGACAATCCGATCAGTCGACTAAAAACAAAGAGCCAGAGGCAAAACAAATCAAATTAGACCAAACTAAAACTCCAAACCAAACACCAACAGCATCTGGCTTCTCAAACAGCACTGGAGTTGAATGCTATTGCAATTCCAGTGTGCAAATGTTGTTCGAGATTGACACTTTAATGAACAACATTGAAAAAGAAAAAGAAAAACCACTGTGCAAACTACTGCTGCAGAAAAAGGAAGAACTGCACAACAGTCAAGGCAGACCTGTTTCTGCTGCCTCTATTCGAACAACTGTAGCACAGTATTCTGGAAATGTAATATTTTCCAGACAAGAGCAGCAGGACACCCAAGAATTTTTACAGTGTCTCCTGACTGTTTTGGACCAAGAAAATGTTCCTGTTGAGCGTAGTGTAGGAATAACATACAGATGGAAAGAACTTTGTTCTCTCTGTAACAATAATCCCAACACTCTCGTTGAAACCTCTTGTTGTTTAATGCTTGGTTTACCAAGCGCTGAGAGTGTAGATTTCCAAAACCTAATTGAAGGCGTCGACAAAAAAGTTGTATGCACAGTTTGCAACAACAAAGTTCTGAGTGATTTGGAAATTTTATGCTCAGAACAATACATTATCGTGATGCTTGCAAGGTACACAGACACTGGCGCAAAAAACAACATCAAAATAACCAACGCCAGACTGCAAAAACTGTCCATGAGAGGTCAAATTTACCAGACCAAAGCTTTCATCACTCATGAGGGACAATCAATCACCAGTGGACATTACAAAATTTGGAAATACACTGGAAACGACTGGACTGTATATAATGACTCTGTCATTACTACTGAAAGTCGTGCTCCTCAGAATTTGCAGAATGTGTGTTTACTATTGCTGAAAGAAGTTGTAGAGAAGGAAAAAATTGAAATAACAATGAGTGAAGCAACTCCCTTACCCAAAGAGAAAATCAGTCAAAAAAAGAAAGACATCTCCAAAAGAAAAAGAGACCTCAATAGTGGAGAACACATGATGCAAATTCAGGAAACACCGGTCCCCAAAAAACAAAGATTGGACAAAGAAAAAATTAAAACTTTTCAAGTATCATTCGGATTTTACAACATTAATGGACTTGAGAGTTATTGCAATGCTAGTTTGCATTTCATACTTCAAGCATCCACACTAAACCAAGAATTGGAGAAAAATGAACAAAAAGAATTGTGTGGATTTCTAACACATGTACAAAAACTGAGACAAAATAACACGGGAAAAGCAATCAACAAAGACGCTGCAATATACATGATTGCTCTAAAAAGTGGAAATCCCGATTACGTATTTGCAGGAGAAAAAGATGTGTTAGATTTCATAAAACACACATTTGTCAGTTTAAAATCCGAAGGTGTTCCAATTAACAACATTTTTGGAATTACCTATCAATTGATTAAGACCTGCACAACATGCCAAAAAACCGAGAAACAAAATTTTAAAAATGAATTATTTCTTAAACTAATGATGCCGAACGCAAAATCTGTTTCCTTTCAGGAACTACTCCAATCAGTCCATTTTGGTGAAATCTGTACAATGTGTGGTAAATCTGTTGAAATCACATTACAGAAATTAGAGACTAATGAATTTTTGATTGTCCAAATTGCAAGGTATCACGATAATGAAAGTAAAAATGACGGCAAAATTACGGGATTAAAACATGCACAAATGTCAATTGGAAAAAAAACCTTCCACACACTCGCTTTAATTAGTCACGACGGAAAACAAACAACCGAAGGTCACTACAAAACCTGGCTACGATACAATAATGTGTGGGCTGTATGCGATGACGAAAAAATAACTGAATCCAAAAAAGGACCGTTCAAAATGAAAAATATTTACCTGATGCTACTTCAAAAGAAATTCACTTAAAAACAATGTTAGTGCAGCTTTAAATAGAAAACTGTTCCATGCTGTCTACAACAAAGAAAGGAACAGAAAAAATTAGTTAGTCTCTCCATTTACTTTTAGACAAAAATCCGGCACCACACAGTCTGAAAAAAAGATGGGTGCATACTCCAAAATTTAAAAAAATAGCTTAGACTTTGAGCAGTAAAAAACAAAAAATTGAAATTCAAATATCCATTGCATATATGACAAAGGTGGCTGGGCCCTTTGTCAAAACATCACATATGTGGAATGGATATTTCAGTTTCATCACCGTAGAATTAAATAAATGAAACACAGATATCCACTTCCGTAATGAAGTGTAAAAAGCTGACTAGTGACTGTGGATATCTCAATTTCCAAGAAAAAGAAATCAATGCACCACACTGTCTGCAAAAAAGAAGGGTGCATAGCACAAATAAAAGTAGGGAACACCCCAAGAAAAAATGAAACTGAAATATCCATAACTCATATAACAAAGGTAGCTGGGCCCTTTGACAAAACATCACATATGTGGAATGAATATTTCAGTTTCATCACCGTAGAATTAGAAAAATGAAACTGAAATATCCACTTCCGTAATGAAGTGTAAAAAGCTGACTAGTGACAGTGGATATCTCAGTTTCTTAAAAAAAAAAAAAAAACATCTTTCTGTGTGATCTGGGCTGCCAAAAGTTACTGTGGAAAAAAGAACAAAACTGAACAACAGAAGAAGTTCTGGAAAAATATTTTTACTGAATATCCTTAATCAAAACTGTCAAGAATAAGAGTGTAATACTTAAAAAAAAATGTAAAATGCCACAAAATGAAATTTTAAAATTTGTCGAAATAATATGAACACACTACACTCTTACAAATAACAAAAAAAATTACCCAAAAAATATTCCAAGATTAAAAAGTCTTTTTCCACAGTAACAAAATGCTGACATTCCTATCTGACAAATGTAACTGAAAAAAAAATATCTAATGTGTCTGCATGTGTACAGTTAATTAACCTGCAATTTGTGAAATAACAAGCTTACTAACAACTAATATTAACCACCTAACTGCTTTGTATGTATTTTGTAAATACTGTATAAAAAATTTAAATAATTAAAAAAGTTATTTATTACTAACCAATTTCAACAGACAAAAATGGCTGATCAAAAAAAGCCAAAAAAAACACTGAATTTGTGTTATAAAAATTATGAGATTTGAATTTGGTTGAATTGGCAAATGGCTGGAGATAGGCACGACTAATTTGAGGGGTGGAAGGAGGTTGTGAAAAAAAAATGTGTTATTTTTTATTTTATTAAGTCAGAGCTTAGTGACTGCAGGAGTTGGTCTTAGTGACAGAGTTTATGGGATAATCATATTAAGGGGAATATTTCACATGTTCTGGCCAACCCAGAGACTCTGTGGTTAGGGAAGTAAAAATGATGTTGAATGAGTGCCACCAAGTGTCATCTTTCTGTATACGAAAGCCCAGGTTTTAAGTGGTAGAAATACAACATTGCACCACAGTTCTGTAACTTTGAGAGGGAGACCACAGAGACAGCAAATTCTGTTAGAGTGACAGAAGTTGTAATTAATATCCCATTGAGTAAACTCTGGAGTCCTAATAAAACTGAGAAGTCTGTGGTAGGAGCAGAAATGCAGACATAACCCTGCTTACCCATCCACTTTATCTATCTGTTCCATTTTGTGTTTCCTCTGAGAGACTGGTACTGCTCGATGTTGACACTGCAGCTGTGGGTTGTGAGCACACATGGCTGTGCTGCTTTTGTCAGCTGAAGGTAGGGCACACCAGATCTTCCTTTATCAGGGCTGGTATGTGTCACAGGACTTCCTAACAGGTAACATAAGTTACAGATTTGGCAATTAACATCTCCATTTTGGCCCTCCTCCTCCTGCTATTGATTCCAGTGACAACCTTATGAATAGGTGCCATGGGGAAAAGGCTGAGACTGGGCGTCTTGGGAGCAGCGGAGTTTCAACAAGCAAAAAAAATTAAGCATTGACAGATGTATTCCAAGATGGTTTCATCCCAGCTACCCTGTAGATTAAAAGGTTTAGATGGATCTTCAGATTTTCAGTTCATACACATTAGTATGATTAATGAAGGAGCATTTATATTAGTATATTTCAAGTATTACAACT
>JAVHNC010084309.1:26398-38854 GCA_034782935.1 Micropsitta keiensis | reverse complement strand
AATCCCCCCTCAAAGCTGAGATGGGGAGTAGGATGGCGATGCCCAGGAAGGCACGGCCAGCTCTTGTCTTCCACAACCTCATCTAGGAAAACAAGGCTGAGACCTTCCCAGATTTTAGCCAGGAGGTGAAATCACTTGAATAAATGAATACAGGTCCATTTGCTCTGAATTCTTGCAGGGATCAGCTTTTGTCCCTCATCTTGCAGAAGCACCATCACAAACTAAGCCAGCACTGCTACATAGCTCATCCTTCCCCATCTCCTCTCACTCTCAGCACAAGCAATGAGTTCCCTCTACAAGACAATTCTTGCCCTAAGGAATGCTCTGTCCATCTGAAATAGGATGCATTAAAAAACTCTCCTGTTGCAGCTGGAGAACAATGCTTGGCTTAAAATACATGGGGAGAAACATGCTTGGATGTCTCATGAAGATGAAGAGGGATGTCTATGATTCATCATCATGCTCTGCCTTGTCAGATGTCCCAGGCCAACAAAAGAATAACAAAACATCCACAGCATTGCCAGCTCCTCCTTGCCGGAGCCTGGGAACCACTGCTTCCAGCATTCCGAACAGCCCTGGACTGGGATACTGGGCTTTGGGTACCTCCGGCATCTCAGTGCGGGAAGGCTTTCCTCCCCAGAGGCTTTCCCAGCTTTCCTCTGCTCCTCGTCTTATCTCCTAAAGAAACCATGTCAGGCAGCATTAGCTCATCCTTCCCCTGATCCCTGCCCAGAGAGCATCCCTTGCAAAACAGACCGCTCCGTGTCAGCACAAGTGTCTGGAGTGATAAAAGCCGTTCCGCAGTGGCGGCTCCATATGACCAGCCCCTGGATGCTCCCAAACTGATGGGGACCTTGAGCACATCATCAGATGTTCTGCTCCACCTGCCAGCCTGACTGAGAAGGGGTGAATTCCTCAAGCTCGCTGGAGCCTCCTGCTTCTCCTTCTTTAACCCTTGTGGAGATTTATGGCCCTTCAGTGGCTTTCGTCCTCCTGGGGACCCGACAAAGTCCAACCCTTCTTTAGCAGTTTGGGGTCTCTTTATCCATTCCCCACACCCTCGGTGCTGGCCTGACTACACGAAGGCAGAAAAAGCAAGAGGATTCTGGATGCTGCTGCCCAGCATCACTTAGGACAGGGCACCGAGATGTGCACAGCTGGGGGGTTGAGACATGGAGCACCTCTCCGAGACAAGCAGCTCCCCCTCTGAAGCCGCAATCACAGTCCAGCTCATCACCATGCTCTGTTTCAGGAGCAATTTTCCTCCTTGAGCTTGTTTATTTTGCCATGAACTCATCTGGTGCAGGGGAAGATCAGCCCGCCCTGCTCCTTGCAGTGCTTTTTTCCCTCTGTACTGCCCAATGCACTTCCTCTCCCCACCTTTTCTTCCCCTATTTTCCCCCTTATTCCCTTTTCCCCTTTTTTCCTTTCCCCACTCCTGCCGCTCACCATCAGGATACTGCTCCTGTTCTCCTGCAGAACCTGCTCCCACACCATCACAAGCACTTTGGAACTCTGGGAGAGCTTCCCTTCAGGAAAATCTAGGGGAGCAGATGGAAGGAGGGAATTAACACCAGGGGAAGCCTGCAGGCAGAATCTCCAGATCCACATAACCTCAAACACAAGGAACTGAACTCCTGATAAGCTACAGAATAAACAAAGCAGCAACTCAGAAACCTTGATCTTCCTTCTCAGAAGAGACCAAACCCATCCCCTGGGTTGTGGGTGAGGGTCTCACAGACCTGGGATGAAGCACAACATTTGGGGGGCCCGACAGGGTTTTTTTGGATGTTTTCCTCCAAGGGAAAAGCAATTAATGGCTCAGTGACCTCCTGATCCACACACGCCTCTCAAGCAGTGATCTCCCATCAGCCAGAGGATAATGAGAACAAGCACTTGCCTCACAGGCTTCATTGAGACAGGCGAGAGCAGAGGAAGAGTCTGTGCAAATAATGATTAAGATAATCAAAGTTACCACAGTGTGGGGCTGAGGGGTGAGCTGCACAGAGAGAGCTTCCTGTAGTCCAGAAGCTGCAGATGGATTTGGCCTCTTCAGCAGCAGAGGACTTATACCAGTTTCTGTGCTGTTCCTTATAGTTTCTTATAATATGAGCCAGTGGACAGAAACATGACTCCCTGATCAAGAGCATGGCCCCGCTAGCGAGATTTTAATTGTTTCAGGTGCAGATGTAGCCCCCAAACTGCATTAGGCAGGTGGAGCACAGGATGCTTCCACAGCAATCAGTGTGAAGTGGCTGAAGAGCTGGGTGACAGTCTGCACACCTTGGAGGGATCACTTGCAGGTTATTGCCAGGTTGGACCTAGTTTTGAATGTCCTACAGAATTTGGCTCAGTGAAAGAGGGATGAAGCAGCTTCATCCACAGAATAGTTAGAGTTGGAAAGGACCTTACAATCATCTAGTTCCAACCCCCCTGCCATGGGCAGGGACATCTCACACTAAACCATGCCACCCAAGGCTTTGTTCAACCTGGCCTTGAAAAAGTAATTACTTGAAAAGTAATGCAAAAATAATTTCATGTTATTAGGGTACTTCACTGTACACCAGGGATAGTGGGCATATAGTAAATTCACTTGACAAACAATATTCAAAACCAATATACATAATAAAATAGGTGCCTGCAATTCCCTGGCTTTATGTTAAGGGACTGTTTTGATAATTAATAGTGCTACTTAATATAAAATATTGTCTGGTTTAAGTTTAAAGTATAGCCACAATAGAAGTTGTTACTGGTAGAGACTTAATTTTAGTTATTTTTGTTTAAAAAAGAGGAAGGGACAAGATTAGATAAAATGGCATGCCTTTATGGGTACATCTGATGTTCAGACTATTAAGAGTGAAGGCATTTTTATGGTTATCTTTTTACAATATATTTTATGTCCCACTTTCATATTCATTCAAAAAAAATCATGGATCAGCTATCCTGATCGTAACTGACAAATTCCATGGCTGTCTCTTTTCTTTTATTATTCAGCAAGTTTTTAATAACTGAGATGCACCTGAATGACAACCTTCCAAAGCACATAATATGAACATTCCTGACACTGGAGATAAAATAGTTCTTGCTTTCAGAAAGATGACCACATTTTGTATTTCCTGTATTGTGAGATCTGTTTCATCAGTGAAAGTTGAGGGTATCTGAAAAGCAGCTTTTTCCTCTTTCATCTGTAACTTTTTCTTTTACATTCTAGCAGTGTCATCTCACATGGGCCTGATTTTGGCCGCTGTTTTTTTTTCCCCTGCCTGCTGCAGGTATGAAGGCCATTCAGATAGCTATGATTCAGTAAAAGGAGAGCAATAAATTGCTAAAATTGGGATAGAATAGTTCTATGTGAATTAATACTTAATATAATCTTACAGTTATCAAAGGTTCATTTACTACTGCATTGTTAAATGAAGGATGCTTGTGAAGCCGCGTCCATCGGGATGCAGGGAGAGTATCAGCTGCTCTGAACTTAGTGATTTGTATGCCTGATTCTTTCCTAGTGTGATCTTGTAATGAAGATCAGTATCATTTCACTTAAAATCAGTTATCTGAGCCCATTTTTCTGTCTGTTGTATGGCCATGCTTGATTAAAATGGACTGAGGGAGACAAAGCTGTAAGAGCTCCAGCAGCTGCAGTCTGTGAATCTGTGTAGCTGTTTCCATAACAGTGGGAGAAATTACAGACGTTTGAAGAAAAGAGCATTTGAAATCAGTTGTTTTGGAATGGCAGCTCAATTGTATTTAAAGTAGGCAAGAAAAAAATCCCTCTGTGGTGCCATTTGTAGGGTGATTTCCAGCTCGCTTCCGAACCCAGAACTGCTGTTTGTCGCAGCTTGCTTTAGTTGGTTATGCGTTAGATTCAGCCTGCGTCTTCTCAAGTTTTCAATTCATGTGGAGAGAGGCAAAAGCGTTTGGTTTGGGTTTGTAAAGCGAAGTGCTGAGTGTTCCTGCTCACCTCAATAATGGTCATTTGCTGAAGAGCATGTTTACAGCTGATAAAACCTTGGCATGCCTTTTCTGAGTCTCGGATTGAGATTCTAACTGTTGCTTTAGGCTTTTGTTAGGTTGTGTGATAGTTGGCTGTCTCTCAGAAGTGCTCTTTATAGACCAGAGTTAGTTTTAAGTGCTTTTTGAGGTTTCTTATTGTTAGATTTGGTTGCTGTAGCATAGGTGTAGTTCAGATGCACATGTGGCTATGTCCAGAAGCTCATCAACTTTCTATTCTACCAATAAAGACACTGGCTTCCTTATTCATGTTATCAACTGGTAGAAGCAGTCATCTGGTTTTTGTCGAGGTAAACTGAGAAAACAGGTTGGATGCAGGCAGCAAACCTGCTATTTTCTTTGTTGCCACCACCTTATACTAAAGTAAATTAGGAGAATCTGTAATTATGTGCAAATTTGATCAGGCTTTTACTTGATTTTGAAGTAAAAGCTCAGGTTTAGGGTTTGAAACTGAGACATGTTTAGGGTACCTCATTTTTGTATGCAGTGTGGGCAGAATTCATAATGGAAGAGCAGATGGACGGTACTAGGTAGACATAACAATTTACTGTGTCCATGAACTGGCAGAGCTTTCGGTCATGAGTTTGTACTGGCTTTTCATGATACTGTCGTGTGGTTTTCTTCCAAGGTAAGTGTGTCCTTGTTTCCTATCGTAAAGGCTGTATGAAGGTCTCAGTTCTAGGACTTTCTGAAATGATTTCCGTAACAATATTTTCCAGTATTTGAGCATTTGCATTGACTCTGATTTTAGTCTTTAGTGTTTATCTGTGATTTTAGTTGATGCATGTGAAGCCCCTTTCTGAAGCACCAGTGGGTGTTCTATAATTCACTCAAGTGATGGTTGTTGAAATGAGCCAGTTCCAGTCTGATACTTCTTTGGAAACATCTTCAATGTAAATATCAACTTTTCCAGGGAGGTGGTGGACTCAATGGTGCAGCATTTTAAAGTGACAATATTTGGGGACCGTAGACCAGTTTATGATGGGAAAAGAAGCCTCTATACAGCCAATCCACTGCCTGTGGCCACAACTGGGGTAAGACTTAGAAACAAAAATATACTTGTAATAGCTTCGTAGGAAAGAAAAAGCAACAAACCCAACTTGCAGTATTGCTGAGCTCAGAAAAACTGGAATTGACTTACAGCATGTGTGGAAATGGAGTCCTTCTGATGTATTTCCTGCAGCTACCAATGTATGTAAATGTGCATGCAATAGCTGCATTCAGAGAGAATTTAGCAGCCTCTTCCTACAGCAAAATCTATCAAATGCCCAGTTTTACAGACTATAATACATTAGCTTATGAAGTACTATTAAAAAAAAGCCAAACCACAGTTTCTCTGGGGTGAAATGCTTTCTGATTCAGGATGGCAGAAAGTTACGTGACCCTCTTCTGCTTGGTGAGGACCCACTTCTCTTTGTTTCGTGTATTTGATAACATACTTTTATCACATGTTCTCTGTCCTGAATATGTGAGGTTTTGAGTCTCTGGCCCAGTTTTGGAAGGAGGGGAATCTCAAGGCCATCAGGCTCAGATTAAGCAGCTGCCTTTTTTCTCTCTCCTTCCCACACGCAGGTGGATTTGGATGTGACATTGCCAGGGGAAGGCGGAAAAGATCGGCCCTTCAAAGTGTCAATAAAGTTTGTTTCTCGGGTGAGCTGGCACTTGCTGCATGAAGTTTTGACAGGAAGAACCTTGCCTGAGCCTCTGGAACTAGACAAACCTATCAGCACTAACCCTGTTCATGCTGTCGATGTGGTGCTACGACACCTACCCTCCATGAAGTAGGTTCACTGTCTTCCTGCAGTCTGTCTATACCTGAAGTATCCCCAGTGGGAGACCTTCATCCCTGTTTCTTCACAGATGAAAAGACAAAAACGATCATTCCCCTTGTGCAGCACAGCTGGCTAGCTGGACTGACTGAGGGGATTAAAGCCAATTACGTACAAGTGTGTGTTTCTGTAGACATTTAGGCTCCAGAGCAGGTGATGTATTTGAACAGCTCAAGAAATAGGAGATACGTATAATTGAAATACTGAGGGGTTGTAGCACTGCTTCTGTGTTTTCTGCTCAACTCAAGCCAAGTAGGGTGACTTGGTGGCAGTGACTGTCTGAAAGCACGAGGTTTTAATTCATCCATAACCACCCATCAATGGTGCATGCTTCTCATGTTTTAAATACACAGCTGAGGCTAGATACCTGTCCTAACAAAGTCTGTGATTCTTTATCTCAGAACCCTGAAACATTAGAGAAGGCCAAAGTGATTTTGCTTTATTTGGTCAAGAAAAGTTACTTTCAAAGCTCAGTCCCTGGCTTCACCTCCCACGATCCTGGGGGAACAGCAGAGGTGTTAATGGGGCATGAAGGTTCTTTAGCAGTTGTTGTCTGAGAGAGAAGCGGGACTTTCCCTGGTTCTTTGTTTCTACCATAGTTATTACATTTCTCAGAGTAGGTTTTAAAACCTACTGAATGAGGCGTGAGGGTCAGTCCTGTGTGTACAGTGCTGTTGTACAAAATCTGCTGTGATGGAGATTATACTTTCTTGAAGTGGAAGATCAGAAAGGGTAAGCTAACGTAGGTCTTGATTTGTTGTAAAAACTGAAAGTGGTTGCTAAAACCAGCAAATGTTTTTGTCTCAATTTAAAACCACTGCAACAGGAACAGAGGCATTTGAAGTGTTTCCATTTAAACTTGGTTCTTGGCACAGATTTCTGGTGCACAAAATCCCCACCCAAAATAACAGTGCTGCATATTCTAATCTTTATGATAGAAGGTTTTGTTTGGAAAGCCACAGCATGACCACGTGCTTGTCTTTTTCACCAGGTATACCCCTGTGGGCCGCTCCTTCTTCTCAGCTCCAGAAGGCTATGATCACCCCTTGGGTGGGGGTAGGGAGGTCTGGTTTGGATTCCATCAGTCTGTTCGGCCTGCCATGTGGAAGATGATGCTCAATATTGATGGTGAGTTGGGATTCAGGGTTAGGAATAAAGGTTATAGTGACCATGCTCTTAAGAATGAAAATGATCTCAGTATTCAGTCATTTTGCTTCAGTTGGTGGTACCCCGTTTCTGTGTGGTGATAACTTTTGGTGCCATCTGTGCAGAGAAGGATTTAGTAACCAGAAACCACCTTCTGCACTGATTTCTTGGTTCATACTGTAGATAATAAAGAGTTAAAGAAGCTCGAAGGTATTTTGCTAGAGCTTATAAGAAAACCTTAAAACTTAATTGCATTATACCCAAGGGCTTTTCACTTGAAAAATCCTCGTCTCATTGCTGAGTTGGGAGATTTAGTGGCTTTTTCTTGTAATAGCCTTATAAAATACATTAACTGTGAAGTCAACCTACTGCAGAAGTTGTAATGATAATAGTAGAGCAAGATTGTAATAATGAAGTGTAAGTATGCCTACACTGGCTTCCCGTTCAGTCACTTCAGACCAGACCAATACGGGCAAAGGCTGCCTAGAAATCCCCGTCTTTGTCTGTATTTGTCATCATGTCAGTGATGGCAGAAATGTACCTGCCATGTTAAAAAAACCCAGTAACCCTAAAATCCTACATGGGAAGGAAAAGCCTGGCATAGCTTGTTTTCCTTACTGAGTGTCTGTATTGCTGCATGCACAGTGGTTCAGGCCAGTTGCTTAAGATGTGTCTCCACGCAGCTGCCCGCAGTAGGTGTTGTTCAATACTGGCAAGAAAACTCTGTAAAGTTTATCACAAACACTTTTGTGCATCGGGCTAATTGAGAAGGGCTTTCTTATGCAAACTCCGATCTGCTTTGCTCCACTTTATTAAGCCCCAGATGAATGCATCTGAGATCAACTGGTGTGTGTGTCAGGCTCCCTGGCTCTCTAAGAGCTCTGAGTCTATTTAGTTGCTAAACCCCTATTGAAAAATGTCAGCGTTTGAGATGCAGGTGCTGCCTAAAGTTTTCTCCAATTCACATTCTGTTCTTGCTGTCTGCCTGAAATGCTTTAGGTGAATAGCCTGTCTTTTTTGCATGAGGCTGAGCATTCTGTCAGGTTGCGCTTAGCATCTGTCTTGGAGCATAATAACATGCTGCAGGTGATAGTGAGCTTTCAGGCTGAAAATTTCCAAGTCCGTGTGTTCTGGTTTACTTCAGTTGTGGATGACGCCCCTGCGACTTTACAGTTCTTGTAAAATTGCCTGTCAGTCAGCAGCTATGGTACAGCTATTGTTTGGAAATGGATGTAGAACTCTTACCTGAGAAATAACTGGTACCAGTATCTGTGTGGTAGGGACTGCAATAACTATGATTCAGGTGGGACAAGAGTATTAATTGACATCAATTTATTGCTTTCTGTGAAGCAAGTGTGTCTTACCAGCAGTAGAAAGCATAGCAGTACTACTCTTGCAGTAGTCATAGTTCAGTCCTTTCTGTGAATGAGAATCTTCAGACCTGTGTCAGCTGCGGTTTGCAGAGCACTGGCTTCATGTTGTGGTTTGAGGCTGTGAAGATTACCTCCAAATCCCATGGCTGGAGTTTTGGCTTAGTTGTTAAACTCGTACGAGGTTCTCTGCAGGATGTGTTTGTGTCACTCGTGTTGCTGTGGCAGACAAAGCACAGGCTGCCGGTGGCTGGGGGGGAAGCTGCTGGTGTTCATTCAGTAATCGACATCCGGAGGTGTGGGCCGGGTGCATCACACGAAGTTGGCAGCCTCCTGAAGTGACGCATCTCCGAAGAATGTTTTGTGTCCCCAAACCCCCACATCCCTGCACTCATACAGGAGAGCTGCAGATCCCAGCAAGTGCTGCTCAAGTGTTTCTTTTGTTGTTGCCACTTCAAGTTTTCAAAGTACAGAGCAGTTTGCTTGTGTCCGAGCTGTATCTGGGGCCACCTCCCCTTTCCTACCGAAAGATGTGGTTTCCATTGCTTGTCACTTTGTCAAGCAGATCGCTTATGGTCTTCCTGCCATGGAATGAGTTAACTGCCCAGTTCAGAAACAGTATATTGTCACTTAATGTGTCATTAGTGTGCAAGGAAGGAAGGAGATTTTAGCAGATCAAGGGTTGCACTCAGCGCTACACTAACATCATCGATGCGCAGTCAAAACAGCGCTCGTGTTCCTGCCGAATATTGTTTTAGTAACTTAGCAGATCACATCATTGACAAAATCATATTGCATATTGAACAACCTTAGCGTTTCATGTGAACTCTTCAGTAGAGGGACATTACTAAAGCTGCATGCTTGCAGCTCCATACCGACCTGAAAGAGAGCGTCTCTCTGGGGCATGACAGTTCTCTAGAAAGAAATGTTATCTGGGGAAGAAGCCTTTCAAAACCTTGAAACGCAAAGTGGCTGCAGGATGACTGCTGGAGACTGATGCAGTGCGGGCCCCACGCTGGCTGCTGTATATGCAGTTGTTGCGAGGCTTGCTAATCTGTTTAGGAAAGTGTGCTGCACGTTTGCTCGGCGGTCACGTGGAACTTTAAAAAGCACTCATTTATGTACTGCTTCACAACAGCCTCACTTGGGCTTTCTGACACAGAATGTTTTGTTCTTTTCAGTTTCTGCCACTGCCTTCTACAAAGCACAACCTGTAATTCAGTTTATGTGTGAAGTTCTTGACATTCATAATATTGATGAACAGCCAAGACCTCTGACTGACTCTCATCGGGTAAAATTCACCAAAGAGATAAAGGGTGAGTAGGAACAGGTCTGTTCTGTTCCAGGTAAAAGTCAGGCTAATTCTAAGGGGTCTGTTTTAACTGGAACCCTGGTTAGCACACATCAGAAGAGCCCTGGAACTGCCAAGAGAACCACAGTATGCCCTGTCTGTGGTTCTTGTCCTGAATGAAACAGTGCAGCTCTACAGAGAGATTAAAAATGCTGTATGTACCCAGTGGCTTTAAGAGGGCAAAAGAAAGTGTGTTGTTTACTGCCTGGGTAGAGGTAAGTGCTCCGGCCTTGCTGGATGACCAACCTTATATAAGCGAGGGTCACTGAGGCCACGGTTGTGTTGTTCAGTAGAGCTCCTGCTGTTTAAATGCCAAGGCAATGAGAAAATTGATTTCCAAGCTAATATCATTGATTCTTTGAAAGTAACTGATTGCTTTATGGAAAAACAAGTACCACTTGCAAACTTGCAGCTGAGGGCCAAATTGCATTCCAAAGAAATTGCATAAGCTGCTGGTTGGAGTAGTTTCACTCCATATATGCTACTTTACTTTGAGTTTTCCCGTATCCTTTTGTTCCAGTGTAATTTGCAGAGAGAAAAGCCTTGAAAGGGCATGGCTCTCCAAAGCTCCGCTCTTAAATACTTGTGTTAGTTGATGCAGGATTAGCTTCTATTGAAATGCTGGGCAGCAAAAAAGTAAATTTTAAGTTAGAATTTAGAAATGATAAACTTAGAACAGTCACTGGGGGAAAGAAATGTAATCATTTTGTAGTTGTCCTCACATGCCTCGTTTTTACATCTGCCCGTCTGTCTTCATTCTGGAGAACAAGAAGCTGTCTCTGCTTGATCTTGGATGCCTCGGACACTGTTGTCATAGTCAGAAAACCTCGAGAAGGATACCTTTGCTGTCAGTGTTTGGCTTTACTACTGTAGTGTCTGGGAACTCCAGCAAGGTGTGATCTCCACAGTGAAACAAACCCTGCATTAAAGACTTGGCGGTCTGTGAGCAGCTCTGTGGGAGGGTAGTGCCTCTGTAGTGCCATAGCAAATTAATGACAGCAGTGAATGGTTCCAGATAGTTCTGTATTCACAACCCCCTTTTCCTTGGTCACACTGCTTCATGGTGTCTTCATTGTGTTTTCTCTTCATGCTGTATCAGGGCAGTGGTAGTTTATTTTTGATTATGCCATCCTCTAATGCTGGTGTTAGTTTTGCAGGAATCAATGAAATACAGTTGATATGTCTTTGGGATGTCTGTGTCCCTGGTAAACTGAACACAGTATCTGCTTTCTTGTACTTAGAGACCTGATTTGATGTGGGGTATTCAGTCCATTGCCCACAATCCACATGAGCCTCAACAGGACAAGTCATCCAGCTGCTTTCTCAAAAGCCTTCACTAGTAGACCATAGGTTGAACCTTCTGGATAACAAGGCTTTGTTTTCAACTGCCTTCTTTTCCATGGGCTGGGGAAAGACATAACAGTGCATCAGTGCTATGCAGCACTCGTGTGATAAGCTCAGCACTCCCAGCAGATGTTGAGTCTACTTGCTGTGTACAGTGCAGACAGTGAGTGCCCAGTCAATAGAAAGAGCCACTGAAAGCCTCTTGAAGCTGCCACTGTTGCTGCTGTTATTATCGTGGAGAGAGAGAGATAAGCCTGGCGGGCCTCTGGTATGTAGGCTGAGTGCTTTTAGGCGCGATCTTCAGCTGCTCAAAAGCTCAAGTTAAATTTGGTCAGTGAAATTAAAGAAAATTACAGGCTGAATGAGGACACAAAGTTGGGGAAGTGAACAGTAAGGTAGAAATCTGGTTTTGCTCTTGAAATTTCAGTTATATGGGAACTGCTGGTTTTAAGAGACATTCAGCATTGAGAACGAGAACAAAAGAAGATGGTGGACAGTGTCTGTGTCTGAGATTAGTCACGTGCCTGTTAAATGAAGCCGCTACAAGCAATTCAGATGACATTGAATGTTAAATGTTATACATTATGATTTGGTTTTGAGGATAACGCCCGATTAGTCAGAAATCAATTAATAATGAAAGTAAAATGCTTAGAGAACGTAATTTCTCCTGTTGTGCCATGCGACGCTGACTATCAGAGCTGTTAGAACATGCTGTGTTGTGTGAAACCTTGTCCCCTGTGGAGATTTCTGTATAGGTATGGCATTTTTTTCTGTGCTACTTTTCTGCAGGTCTCAAGGTAGAAGTGACTCACTGTGGAATGATGAGAAGGAAATACCGTGTTTGTAATGTAACAAGAAGGCCTGCAAGTCACCAAACGTAAGATGCTTTTTGCCAAAGCATAAACTGTGATAACACTGAATGTGTAACAGGGCCTGATACTGTATGCATTTGGGGGGTGTTGATATTTGCCAACTAAGACTTCTGTGCATTTCATTAAAATGGATGTCTTTTCAGCTTTCCTTTACAGTTAGAAAACGGGCAGACAGTGGAGAGAACAGTAGCACAGTATTTCAGAGAGAAATACAACCTCCAGCTGAAATACCCTCATCTTCCCTGCCTACAAGTGGGACAAGAACAGAAACACACCTACCTGCCTTTAGAAGTAATGAACTTACTCTGATAAATCAGCTTGTTGTTGGTAGGCTGTATCACTTTGCAAGAGGTTAAGAAGTTGTGTGCTTTGCAGTGCAAACATGTTCCCATATTTACATGCTCGTTCTTCTGTTTCACTGAAGACTTCTTTAGTGCTTCAAAGTAAGACTATGCAGTTGTCCTGGGTTCAGCAGTAGCAGTCATTTCTTCTTCTTAGTAGCTGGTGCAGTGCTGTGTTTTTGACTTTCAGCC
>JAVHNC010084272.1:1007-11430 GCA_034782935.1 Micropsitta keiensis | reverse complement strand
GCTGTGTCACCGTCCAACACGAACACCATCCCTGGTGTCTGTGCAGTTAAAACGCATTGATGGACCTTTAATGGTCCTCAGGAGCTTCTAGGGCATAGAGCTCAGAGGGAGCAGTGGGATGGGAATCACCCAGAGGCTTCCTTTGGGAGGAAAACCCCCACTTTCCCAAGTGTTCCACAGCTGGAAGTTGTTGGAGGGGCAATGGGCTTGCTCAGCCCCAAGTAAAGGCTTGAAGCAGTGGGGAATAGGGCTGGGGAGGGCGCAGCCATAGGATCCATTCTCTCTGTGCTAAGTGCAGACGAGGACCCTGGAAATGTGCCTTTTGCTTCCCTCTGCATAAAGTAGGCTGTGTTGGGATGCAAAAAGCATCCTCGCCCTTGCTCGCAGGCCTCTCCGCTGGCAGGTCCCCATGGACAGGAGGTAGATTTGTGTTCTTCTCTCTCTGCCCTCGATGTTTGGCTTTGCCTGGCTCAACGAGTGCAGAAGGGCTGAGTCAGTGCCCACAAACACACCTGAGCCTGACCCCCAAATCAGGAGCTTACAATAAAATGATGCTGTTACAACCCCCTCAAGTCGTAACCTCCACCTCTGCTCCATTCCAGCTTGCAGTGAGAGCAGGAGGTGACGGCAGTGTCCGTACGCACCGAGGGCACTGACTCACAAGCATTAGCAAATTTATTTGTCACTGTTCCCCTGTGAGATGTGGGGGTGGTATAATGGTATAATGCTGCGTTTATAGATGACATTTGAGGCAGAGAAATCAAGTTCAAGAGTATTCACCAATTCTGGTTATGGACATGATGTGTCTGTGATCATAGTCCCATGCAGTGCTGGAGTTTCTTGAAGCCCCACTGTTTGAGATCCAGTTGGGAGTCAGGAACTTGGTGAATAGAGAATGTATATTTAGTGACCATCTGGGAATATTCTATTGAAGTGACTTGCCTAATTCTGCTCAGCAATTCTGTGGCAGAGGCAAGGATTTTGCTGGCATTTTTTCCAGGTCAGTTTTCAGCTGCATTCACTGGTTCTCTTTCTAATTTCCTCCGTAATTCACTACAAGATTCCCATCTCATGCAACAGATTATAGCCTCCAACATCCTGCAGTCCTGATGCATCTCTTAATAGGGTCTTGCCTGCCTGCTGGTAGAAACTGAGGGGAAAACAAGGATGTAGTAATATAATTTGTAATAAATGGTTTTGTGGGGGCCACAGTAGGATAACACAAACAGATCATCAGGTTTGTGTCTTCTCTGGTTCCTTCCACAACTCCTATTCATGTTCAGTTTTGTCTTTCTCCCCACTCTGCTTCTGCATGTATCTTCTGTTCCGTGCTCTAATGCACAGCCAAGATTTCTGCCCTCTCTTCTCGCCAGCACTGGCATCTGTTCCCAGTTTCATTGACCCAGCTTCATTCTGCAGGTTGCCACAACTTCCAGCTCCTCTCCATGCAGAGTATGCAAAGCCATTGGACCCACACTGTCTGCAGCACCCATGAGCTGCAGTGGCAAAGCCAGCTCTGATGAGTGTTGGGCTAATACCTGCTCTGCCAGACCAGGCCACCATGGACCAGAGGTGAGCATCCACAAGGTCCCTTCTGAGCACTTCCAAGCTGCAGTTCTTCATAGTTTTATGATTTGGTGAACTTGAGTGATTTTTCTTTTTCCCCAGAAATAGCCCCCTTCCTTTGCCAAATTTCAGGCTTCTCTTCTGGACAGAAAAGATGATTTTCAGAGGAGATGTCACTGAGTTGTTTTTACAACTCAGCAAAAGAACCTCTTTTACTCTGCCCTCATTTCAGGAATGGCTGAATGGTTTCACTTGAGTTAATTTAAATCAAAAGAGTGAATAAAACCTCAAGGCAAACCAGAGGCTATGGCAGGCCTTTGAGATGAAATGTTCAACCTAGGTGATGAAAGTTTGGCAAAGATTGCAGCAAGCCTTAGCATCAAGGCTGAGCTACAGCATCGACTGTAATAACTGCAGTTCACTCAAGCAGACTGCAGTGACCTCATACTGTTCTGCAACTAAAGAAAGTGAGACGAGACAGTGATATTAAAGGTATTAAATCATTAAAGATTGCAGAGGTGGTAATTTTTGGTTCAAAGAGTTTGCACACTCTTGTGCTGCCAGGTGGAGATGGCTGAAGATAGGGCTGAGCACTGCATCCATCAGCAGGTATACTGCCATGCCTGTGACTGTGCTGAGAGAAAGCTAGAGCACGTCTTTGTAGTTCTTTCCTTTCATTCCTTAGGGTGGATTTCTGGGTGTGGAAGTGGTTTATAACAAAGCCAGAATCACTCCTATGTATCTTTAAAAATAAACTGGTTTTAAAGGGGAAAGCTTCTCTGCAGAAGCAGGGATGACTCGAGTCAGGGACCTGTGTCATGTGATCCCTGAAGTGATGGGTTAGTGAAGGAAATGTAGAACAAGCTCTGTCTTGAAAAAGGCAGTGGAAGTAGGGGAAGAGGGCACATTATATCTGAAGCTCTAACCTGGTGGATGGTGCCATGGCGAGGGGAGCGTTCCAGTAATGTGGGATCTATCTGGCTTATCCAGGAGGCTCTTTCTGCAGCCAGCCTCAGATGTCAGGAGGGGAGTGGCTCTTGCCTTCCTTACAGCCCTCACGGTGACCTACTTAGTGTTTAACAGGCGGCTGGTGAAGCTTTTCGGCTGCATGAACCGACATAAACCAGAGATCAGTCAGGACACAAACTCAGATGTGGTAAAAGCAAACGGTCTCTAGGTTCAGGATTCACCAGCACAGGTCTAAATTCCTTACCAATGGCACTTTTTCTAGTGACAGATACTAATCACAGGAGTCCTTGATCCTGCAGATTCCCTCAAAGCCATTCTGTGCTCTCCTCTTGATGTTAATACATGCTGCTTAATTGAGTTTTGCATCAGCACAGCTCTCTGCCCATGCACGTGCTTTGGGACAGGTAGGATTAGTACCAGCAGCTCTTTTTAATTGCTGTGCAGTTAAGGAAATACAAGCAGATATATATCATTTATAAACTTTTAGTCTAAAAAGTCTTGTTTAGAGGACAGAGTAACAGTGATCCCTTAATATAATATATTTAAACATCATGATAAAAATCCTCTCTGGAGAATCTGACAACACACTATTCCACCAACATAATAATGGATGGTTTTCTTCTTTTAAATGCCTTGCCATTAAAGTTTAATGAGCAATACTTACTTTCACTCTAAACTTATTTTTCTCCTTGACAGATTGGATACTTAGTTTGGATTTGTTAACACAGCTAGTCATAAAAATGTCTGCTTCAAAGAAAATGATAGATACTGTCCTGAGGAAATTGGGCTTTTGATGCCTTATTTGATTTCCGTGGCACAATAGGTTCATAATTTCTTATTTGGAAGAAATGAACATGAAGTGCTACACAGAGCAAGCTAATAAGCTCATGCCCCTTTTTATTTGCCTGGAATTTAAGTTTCCATCAAGCAGAACATATCATGTAGTTCACTACTGCCCTAACTCAGGATTGTACTTCTTAACAACAGGGGGTCCATTTGTGGGATTTCTGATCTAGCTTTAGATGTTTGCAGGACTTTCCACCTTCTAATCCTTCATAGTGGTGCAAGGAGTAACCAGAAATGAAATTGTGACTAAGGCTCACAGCTTTTCGTAGAGGTTATTTATGGCATCACACATCTTAACCAAGTGTCTGGTAAATGTCCTTTGTAATGTTTCCAGCTCTCACGGTTTTACTTTGAATCTCACAATATTAATATTTCTCTTAACCTTTCAGTTTCCTTCCCCAAATGATCTCTGTCCTTAATTTGGAAAGGGAAGCCCCAGCTTGTGAATTCTCATGCTCCAAGACAAGCATACACTCATTTTGAACCAGAAAACAACACAAGCTGCAAGGGAGGAGGGATGAGCTTCACGATTTTTCTTACATTCAATTTGTCCTTCCTCTGACAAACTCAGACTCTCTTAGAACAGTCTCTGAGCTCTTGCCAAGCTTTATGCTTCAAGAGCAAACATTAGAGGAAAATCTCCTTGACCCCCCTAGTGCTGTGGGGCCTCATGGGTTGGTGTGTTGTTAAGAGTTACAGCAGAGAAAACAAAGCGAGTGATTCAAAGACCTGCAAGAAATATCCACAGGGAAAAAAATGCTGAGCAAGGACATTCAGGATTCCTTTAGCATCATTTCCTTACAACAGCTGCCATCCCAACCCTCTTCTCCAAAGCTGAGCTGCAGCACCTACCCAGGAGCCTTTTCCTAGCTCCGACAAAGGCATCAGACCTGATATGTGAAGACACTGAGATCCACTGGAAAACAAAAAGCAGACCACAAACAGATGGTAGGAACCCCTACAACATCGCAGCAAGCATTTTCTAATTTACTGCAATGCCAGAAGATGATTCACCCCAGTGTTCCTGTTGCATAATCTCCCCCACAGCTCAGGAGAGTGAAACTGGAAAACCAAAGGTCTCACTGGGCTTTCAGTGACATTTCTGTTTAGACTGAACTTTCAGCTAGGAAAGTGTGAGTTTTTCTCTGATGACAAAGGAGGGGGAGCTGATATAGTAAGGTGTTGTTTCAGAAATGATAAACTACTGAGTGTACCAGATCGTCATCTCTCTTGTCCTGGCGTAAACCCCAAGCCATACCACAGGCTTCATTTGCCCTTCCTGACTTACACACAGGTCTTGTTGCAATGACATTCTGGTCCCCAAGAGATCCAGATTAAACTATGACAGGTCCCGCGAGGCTTGGTTATCAGGGTGGAAGGTATCGTGGGGTTCCCCCCACCCCAGACCTTTCAGTGGCAGCAGGAGGTCTGGAAACTCCAGGCACATGTTTGCTCTGCCTGAGCATCGTGCACATGGCAGGTGCAATGTTTTCCAGAAGCACCAGGCTTGCTGTATGCCTGCAGGATCTCCTGGACATGCAGTAGCCCCAGGCATAAGGGCAGCTGCCAAACTGCCTGTGTATTCCCTAGGAAATTCCACCCAGGCAGCCACTTGATGGAGAGAGTGAGGAGAAGGCATTAAGAAAGCAGCAGGCAGCAAGGATTGCTACTTCAGAGCCTCTGAGAAGTGTCATAGCTGTACAGCTGTGTGGTATAGAGCCCCAATCGACTCTTTTATTCCTTAAATATCAAGTGAATTCATGAATGCTGCACATCTTCAAAGGAATGTCAGGCTGAAGACTACCTTCTTGCCGGGCTGTTATCTTGGGTTAGTGACTGAGTGCCAGGCATATTTCTCTGCTGATTTGGTGAATACTGTTTCAGAAGAGCCTGTGTGAGCAGCACATGAGTCCTCCACACTTCAGCAACTTTCTGCTGTCTGTTACACCAGAGTGAACCAGGTTAGTTCCTCCTTCAGGGCACCATTACTTCAGGCAAGGCCATTTCTTCCCCTCTCTGTTGAGAGCAGAAAAATTTCCTTTATTCAGAGAAAGTGGGGGTAGTTTTGGTTTTCTCAGCATTTCTGTGGCATTTACCACAGGATGGATGAGGCTTTAAGCAACCTGCTCTAGTGGAAGGTGTCCCTGCTCGTGGCAGGGGGTTGGAACTGGATGAGCTTTAAGGTCCCTTCCAACCCAAACCATTCTAGGATTCCCAGTGTCGCCATATTTCACATCCCTTCCCTCTAGCTGATATGGGGCATGGGCTAAATGAGCTGCCATTTGCCAGTTTGTGGTACAGGTAAGAGATTTGCTGAGCACTTGTCTCAAACAAATGCCCTTTTCAGGAGCGATGAGGGGTGCTGCTCAGCACAGCCTTGGCTCTGCAGGTGCTTGGCCCTGACTCACGGGGCTGAGCTGTCTCTTTCCTGCAGCAGGGAAATCCTCCTGCTGGCTCCCTGCCCTGTGCTCTGCCCTCTCACCAGGTCTGGACGTGCTGTCTGCCTCTGAGGCTGTATCTAAAGCATTCATGGCCTCTGCTTTGAGGAGGAAAGTGGGTGATCGCAGGTGATCCGCAACAGCTGCTGTCAAAGGCTATGGGGAATCCCGAAACTAAAGAGGCTTTAGGGTTTGAAAACAAAAGGACGGACTGAGGACAACCTCAGTCAAATGGGGAACACTGTGAGCCTTGTGTTAAGGTTAGTGAAATGAAGGTTCCTTGCGTTTTGCTGGCGGAGACCACAAACCCAACAGGCAGCTGCCTGTGGGTGAGAAAGGGCTGCCTGACTCACCACCTCGGAACACTTCTCCATGCCACCATGGGAATGAGAGGGGAGAGCTGAAGCAGAGCTTTATCCCTACGAGCAAGGGTGGTGAAGCTGAAGTTGGAGCATATGCCAAAAAAGGGAACAAAAACTCATCAAGTCAACCACAGCTGTGGCTAGAGAAGGGAAGATGGGGTTTCACAGCCTCTCTCTTCTCACATGAGGACTGCATACCATGGGGAAGGAGGGGTAACCCACATCACTCCCACCCAGGCATTGCCTCTTCTGTGGCTGGGAGATAGAGCCTTGCAGCATGACTCCCCCATTCTGTTACAATCACGGCCCTTGGCAGCAACATAGCCACACAGTTGTGTTGTTTGGATAAGGATGGGGATTAAGATCCCTGCCAGCAAGCAAAAAGTAGGTGCCTCCTACATCCCCCAAACTGTTATATTAAATGGGAAGTCATCCATGAGCAGTCAGCAGAATGAAAACAAACTGGGTGCATTGGTGGAAGTAGAGGTTTTAGTTGATAGCTTGAACAGGGATAAAAATCTAGGCCAGTGCTGGTGGAGATGATGCTAAGAGAGCATACAGGGCTTACAGGTCACACTGAGGACCTCAGCTGCATGATACAGCAAAAGGGAAAATACAGATATGCATTTAGAAACTACCTGAGAGGCCATAATTCATACCATAATTTATTTGTATGTTGTGCTTAGTGTCATACACTGAAGATTTCACCTAAAGAATACAGCTTTCCCCTGTGCTGATGAGCAGGATGGTGTCACAGTTCACTCGGAGAGAAGAAGTTGGTTTGGAATGACAGAGATACCCAAAAGGGAACATTCTAAATCACAGATATTCTGCATTAAAATACTTGTGGCATTTTCAAGACTCGGGAGGAAGGAAATGTGTTCAGAACTGATGAAGGACTGGTAATCTGCGATGCCAAGTCTCAGCTTGAAGCAAGTATTTATCGAATGGTGTCTACAAGGTTATAGAATGGTGCCAAGTTATAACTATATAACCAAGTTATAACCATATATCTCTGCCAGGTTATTGAATGGTGTCTATAAGGTTTCTAATGGAAAGGTTGGCACCACCTTAACTGCAGTAACACTGGCAGGGGCTGCTGTGACTCCGATCCTAACAGCAGCCGTGGCTGCAGAAATGGGAAACAGCCTCTTGTTTGTTCCTCTTTTTGAAGCAGAGAGGGCATATGTGCTGCCTGTGGCACAACCTCTTCTTCCTCTTGTATCCTCTAATTTGTCATCTTTAATATCCTGTTTTAACTGGAAGTTAAGATTTTAGCTACATAATGCTGCCCACACATTAGGAGGATGAAACTGAAGCACAGCACGGACTGCACATTGTAAACTTAATGTCCTGCAAGACAAGTACGTGTTTCAGAATGCCCTCAAATCATTCTAAATCAGAAAAAAAAATATTAAGATGTTTCAGTGTTTTGATGAACAAAGGCAGATTTAAGCATACACCTAATTTATTTGCAACACTTGTGCCCAAAGCAGGCTCCAGAAGTGTTACAAAATGTTCCCTTTTACAGAAGATCTTTCAGAGAATTCTCTTTTCAGAGCCTGATGTTAATCCTACCTTAATTCATTACAGGCTAGACTTTGCCACTTCCATTAATGCAAACCCATCTCTTCACATTGAGCTGAAAATAGCTAAAAGTCAAAACCTAATTTAACTCTTAAAATGAAATGACTGTTTGGAGTGATATGTTACCGGAGAGTGTAGGCTTTGCAGAGCATGTTTTCTGTTTTATCTGTGTTAACTGCTGTAGCATTCAGGCCTCTGACATGCATTGTTCACTGGAAATGAAATTGCACACTGTCATAACAGTCTATTAACAGCACTGAATTTCTGCAGAACTTCACCTCTTTTCTAGAAGATAACATCTCTTTTCCTTCCAAGGATAAAATAGCTTCCTCTCTTGCAGTGGTACATATAATGCTGCTATTGCTTGATGGGGATGTCAACTTCCCTTGACTATTAAGGAGAGGGGAAATGTCTTTGTTACACATTTCTGTTCTCCTTTTATCCTCTTCAGAGAGGCCCCCAGCTCAATCTAAACAAAATAAAGCCAGGGTATCATTTAAAAACAAAACCAGTTTGAGAACTCTTTGATCTCCCTGACTTCCTGTTAAATATACAATCGGCTGTTTCTCTACATCCTTGACCACTACAGATCTGATTTTCTCTACCGTTTATGTTGTCTTTGGCACTACACAAAATTAACATAGCATTGGCTAGAAGATCTCTTAGGCAAAGAAATCCAGCTCCTTCTCAGCTTCTCCTTTGCCTTTCTGTGTCCTCCTCCTTTCAGCCTTGCCATCCACCTTCCCATTTATGTAGGAGGACCCTGAGGTTTCTCCATCTCTTTTGTCTCATTTTTGTCTGATTTTCACACTGGGAACAGAAAGCCACTGGAATAATTTCCCCAGGGAAGTGGTAGACTCCCCAGCGTTGGACACTGTTAAGATTCAGCTAGACAGGGTGCTGGGCATTACCTTAACTAAGGTTATGCTGTTCTACAGTCTAAGTCATGCTTTGCTTAGAAATGTTGGACCAGATGGTGCTTGAGATCCCTTACAACCTGGGATTCTAGGATTCTGTGATTCCATGCTTCTGTGATGTTGTTGAACTCCCTATTTTCCATCTCTCCATCCTCACTCCATTTTAATTTGAACAACTGGTTGCCTTTTTTCTTTTTCCTTTCTTTTCTTGTTCTTGTTGAGGGAGTGAGACGGGGTGGAGAGGAATGAGGCAGTTTGCTGTCAACTTTCTACTCCTTAAGCTTATCTCTTAACTGTCCAGTGTTCATCAATTCTGGCATGTTAATGACTCAGGCAACATATATTAATTATTTAGGCTAAGAAGGAAGTTATATCTGATATAGATGAATAGATGTTCAGGTATTTAGGTCTTAATGTATTTGTGCAAAACACTGCACATAAGCTATTGAGCTATACAAGTAGCAACAGGAAGCCTAACACTCTATACTGGCAAACTGTTGATTTGGTATCTTCCAGATTTAATTACATTGAAGAAAACCAAAACATTGTAGCTTTAAGGACTAACTGCTCCATTAAGTGCAACATCTGAAGCAGGAGAAATGCTCGCACACAATGGGAAGACACATCATGTTGCTCCATGCACAAATCAGATAAATTGTTCTCTAGCTTTAGTGACAGCAGAGACAAAAGGCTCTGTCTCCCACATTGTGGCAGCAACATCTGGGTGGCTGCCTTCAAATTTCCCCCCTTACTTGAGGCCTCCCTGTGTTCAAATAGCAAGAGAAAGAACATAGTTCCACACATCTCAGGTAGCACCAAAGTCAGCCAAGGCATGAAGCAGGCTGTGAGAGCATGATGGACACAAGTTTTGATGTGTCAGTGCAAAAGGGGGAACTGAGTTTGCATGCATTGTGGGGAGATTTGCTGTCACAATAACAGATCTCTTGGGGCTTTGAGTGGCTGATCAGAGAATTATTTTGTAACTTGCCTGGTTTCCCTTCTTGCCCAGAGGTGTTTTATATAATGAGTCCAATGTTTCATAAAATGAAGGGCCCAGAATATCAAAACAAATTGCTATGCACCACAGTCTCACTGTTACCAAGTACTAACCCAATGCAGAGCAAAGGCCAAACTCTCATCTGACCTAACTCCATTCAAGCCCTGCCTTGTGCTGCAGCACCTTTGTGTTCATCCTGTCTTGCACAGCTCTCATAACCCCAGTAGCAAAGGCCCTTTTCAGGGGCTTTTTCCCTCCCATAGAAGCACAAATCAATGATGAAGGAATTACTTTGATAATGGATCTTCTCTCCTGCTCACAGCACCCTTATAGCCTCCTCTCCCTTGACCCCAACCCCTATCTTAGTAACTAGTGGAAACCGCTGACAACTGAGCAATGTGTAAAAACCACCCTCCACATGATGCCAGGCTCCAGACCTGAGAGAACCTCACCTTACAACTCAGTATCTCTAAGGAAAACTCATAACTCTAGGGACTGTCAGAGAAATCAAAACTGAGCTGATGAATTTCAAATGTGCCTCAGTCTCCACCTCAGGAAGCTTGGTTAAGATTTGCAAAAACAAGCCAGAAAACACAGGCAAAACCAAATCCAAAAATGAGAGCTGGAGGAGCCCATCTCTGTACCCTTTTATTACAAATGTAGTTTAGCCTGGTTTCCTTTCTTTTAAAGGTGCTGCATCTCTTTGGAAACAGATAGTTCTGTGAGCCCTTGTAAGATCGG